>CM021100.1:712113188-712375087 GCA_007115665.2 Sequoiadendron giganteum
TTTGAGGGTCTATTGCATCGGATTTGAGATCATTTGGGTGAGAAATGAGAGAGTTATGAGCATATGAGTAAATTCATAGGTTGCTGGTTTTTCAATTTAAAGTGCAGATTTGTGATAAACCAGAATTAGAATCTTGATCATTGAAGAGTTGTATTGTTTTGGCACTCTATCCAAGCTAAGGAGAGTTCTTTATGATGTATTGTTAATCTTTCGAATTCCTAAGCTATTGGCAGGCGAATGATCCTCATTTTGTAAAATGACAGTAGTACTGGCAGTCATTTTCAAATCTGATTTGTAATGCTCTCTTTCATTATGAAGTTGTTTTGTAATAGATACATCTCCACCCTATGGTAGCTACTTTCCCACTCTGGGTTAGCAAGCACATTCTGGGTGTTGAGTACTTTCAGCTTTTCAGTATTTCTTTCAAGCATTGTACTTTGTAACACTCCGCCATATGGTCGCCCCTCACTCCATACTGGCTTGGGTAGCACATACTTGGTGTCGAGTTCCCTTTCAGCACTTAGTGTAGAAGATCCTCTGACCATATGCTCGCCATCATCGGCGCCATTCTTGGTTAGAGTTCCTGCATAAGCAATTTGATTTAGATCCCCTGACCAATGCTCACACCTTGCCCACATCGGGATCCTGGTGTACATTCTGGTTAGAGTTGCTTCCGCACGTTTTGGGTTTAGCTGCTAACCTTAACGGGTGCATTTGTTTCTAATTTGTAATTTGAAAAACGAAAAAATTGGCTTGGAATATTTCAGATCCTTGTATGGAAAATGTGAATGATATATGTTTATAGGTTGAGTGGGTATGTATACACGTGTATACATTATGTACACGTATCCATAAGTATAAACATATCGATACATACGTATGATAGGCAAATGGATATGCTCATACATATGTGTCGACATGTATATACATATACATACGTATACACGAAGGTATATATGGTTATACGCATGTATATACATACACACCTCGCCTATTATCTAGGGATGAAAATAATATTGTGATATTATTGTCTTGTAATTTACATGTATATGTATGTATATATGTATATATCGATGGCGTAATAATATTAAACGATACATACATAAATACGTAAATATATGTAAATATATATATATATTTATATATTTTATATAGGGGATAAAATATATGTATATATATTATAGTAAGATAATATATACATATATATATATATATATATATATATATATATACATTACGAGAGTAATGAAGAAAATATATGTATATATATGCATATATTAATAATTACTTAATATAAATACATATATAATATGTAAAATATATAAATATATATAATTAAAATATTTTAAAAACTCTAAAGTGAAAATTTAAAAGATTTAAGTTTTTACTTGGAGTAAATATTTAAAATGAAACTATAGAGAATTAATAAATCTCCAATAAAGAAGAATCGAGCCTTTTCATTTGAAAGAATTCAAAACATAAATCTCAAATGAGAAATCGAAATATTTTAAGTGAATAGTTAAAAAGGCAAAAATTGTTGAAAGGAGCTTTCCCCGTGAAAATGGCATTTGAAGAAAAACGCAGGTTACTGGGAAGAAAATTTTAACCAGTGCTGGAAAAGAGGGCGACTCAGCTTACAATTTATGAGGTGTCTAAAGTTTTTCCTTGACTGATTCACTAAAATGGTGAATCATTTTACATGGGCGCCATTACAGGTAAGTTTCCTATAGGTGGTGTTTTCTCTTTCAAAGTTGATTTATTCTTGTTTTGCTGGCTCAAAATGAAGTCGAATCACTTCCATTTTTGATGATTCAGGGTTTAGAAACCTGCCAAGTATCATTTTGAATGTTTTTGGGCACTTTGATGTCAATTTGCATGCCTCCATTAGTGGAATTCGTTGCATTTCGAGCCTATATATAGATGCCCTTCCATTCATTGTAACATCACATTGTGCAATCCGAGTTTATCATTCTCATTGAGCTCCCATATTCATTCTCTATTTTGTTTATATTTTTTTGTATTATTGAGTTTCAAAAATACAGCGAATTTTTACCAGTTACTATGGTTATCCCTTTTTGAGTTGTGAGTGGGATTAATGTGAGTCATAGTTGAGAAAGCTTTTAGTAGTGGAATCTTATTTGTGAGAAAAGACTTAGGAGTTCACTATAGAGTGAATTACTTGTATAAAGAAGCCATTTTTAGTTGGAATTTTGGAAGCTTGTTTGAAGGAGTGTCTAGAAGAGCAGTTCTGGGAGAAGAAGCTCATAATCAAGCATGAGAATTTCTTTTACTTGTTCTTACATTGAATCTAGATAATATGCTAGATAAAAGATTGTTTGGCATTTGTTTTTTAAATTGTATGACATAAGATATGTGCTTGATTGGATGCATATAGGTATCATAATGAATGCATTTACCTTTAGAAAATGAGTAAAAGGGTGTAATTATGCAACCACATTGCTATTGTGTTAATGAATGCATATACTTAAAGGAAAAGAGTAAAAGAACATATTTGTTATTCACATTGTGTGTATGATCTCTGTATATGGAGAATAAGGATAATCTAGTTATCATATTCTAGGTACGAAATAAGGACAAAAGTCAAGTATATTCAAGCAGCTTAGAGTTTTAGGTTAACTGAGATAAGCTAAGGAACTCCTAGGATAAAGATTTCCAAAACAGGAGAGAAAGAATGAATTACTTGTCAAGCTGGATTATTTCTAGTAAGCTAGAATGTCGAAGGTTGGTCTGGGGTGATTGATAACCCAGTGAGGGACTTGAACCTATATTTGTTGTCTTAGATTAGATTGATGTAGGGTAGTCTGGGATGATTGACAATCTAGTGAAGGACTAAGCCTAAGCGTAGTGTAAGATAGCCTTAAGTCAAATCGGCCCTGAGTAGTGTATATGATAGATGACCTTCATTCGAAGTACTGAATGAAAATACTTTGGCCAAAGTAGTGAAATGTACGACATCCACTTAGACTATGTGATGCTTGAGACTACACTGTTAGTTCATCGTGATCCTTGTACTAGTATGAGATTGTGAAATAGCAAGGTTCTAGTTGTGAATAGGACACAACACTATGCTCAATTGGTAATCGTTAAAGGATACCCTACCAATCTCTTCGACGAAGGGAGGGCCATCTATTAAATAATGGACGTGCGGGGGACCGCATTATAAGTCTGTGGTTAGCGGAAAAGCGTCCGAGTGATGTTTCTCCTCCACAGCAAGCGGCCGATGTACCAAGATTTGAAGGAAAGGAATCTAGACCATCTTACTACTATTTGTGCAAAAGCTTCCGAACTATGTATGTAATTGTTTTACTTTTGTACTCTGATTTATATTTGCAATGAAAATGGAATTCATGTGGAAATATATTGTAACTTGCATGTATTTATCAATGAAGAAAGGAGGAATTTTATTGTAATGTCTTTGTTACTTGTTACTTTTATATGTTTAAAGTGAAATGTTGAAAAAAAATTATTATGCAAGAGTTAGGTCGTTACATAAATCAGAAAAATTGTTGCATGAAGTTGAGGATGAACAATCGCCCAATGAGTCATGTGAGTTGAAGAAACAGATGAAAGTCATTGAAGGTATGATTGTTGCAACCCTATCACGTTTTGATCATACACATAATGTCATTGAAGATCTCTTTTGGAAGGCCCAAATTGAGAGAAGAAAAAGGGGTATTGAAGGAGGAACCTTTCTTTAAGACTTACATGGTATCAAAGAGAACTTCAGAGCTTTGAAATTTGATTTCTTAAACTTACTTACAGATAGAGATTTTTCCATCCAGCTTGTAGAAAACAGTTTGGTGGCATCAAAAGAAAGGGAACAAGAAGTAGATAAGCTTGCCTTTGAGTTCACATCTACAAAGATGATCTTGGAAAGTACTCAAGCAACTCTTCAAGAAGTAGAATTTCAGTTAGCTGCTGCAAAGTAGAAAATGGAGCAAGAAAATGAAGAAAGAGCTATGCAAATCAAACAGGTAATAGATGAGGTTGATGAGCTCTATATTGATTTTGATTTAGAACAAGCTTCCAAGTTGCAAAGTAGAGAGTTGGAACAACAAGAAGATCGATTGGATCAAATAAATAGAAACTCATTTCAGTTTATAGACAACCCTCTTTTTGAGTGGGATGCAGATTTAACTTTTGATAACCCACTTTTTATGTTGGAGGATGAATCAATTTCTAATTTTGGTGATAAGGTTGATGATGAATACAAGATATGGAACCCACATCAAGAAACTGATTTCTTGAATTTTGAGGATCATTTTTCAAATGAAGGTACAGGTTGCAGCCATGATACAGATATAATAGGTGATGAAGACAGTATTCAGCTTGAAACACTTAATGAATCAGCAGTTAATTATTGCCAACCAATGTGGAAAAAAGGTATGCATGAAATTTATGATGACATCATTGAAAATGATGAAGAATATGTGAATTCTACGAGTGTTAACAGCCTAGAGTCTTGGTATGAACCTCATACACTAATTGGATCTGTTAATAATGTTGAACATCTTGAATTGGATGAAAATTTACATGAGATACAGGATGATACTATCAGTAGGATTGGGTTAGATAGTGAAACTTAAGATATGGATTTCATATAGGTGCCTTGGTTGGAAATGTTTCATGATGCCGATTTCAGTATGAGTGTTGATGATATTTTCTTTGTGGGGTTGCTTGAGAATAGTGTGCATGATGAGCCAATGGTTTTTATCAGAGTAGCGCAATGGCAACTTGATGATCACTTCAGAAGGCTGATTTGGGATCATGGTATTTAGTTTGGCTTGCAGATGCAGATTGCTTGAGGGAAAGCAATCTTCAAGACAGGAGGAATTGTAATGTCCCATTTTTTATTATGTGAAGAAATATAATATTATTTTAATTATTTAATATTTTCCTTCAAATGTTAATTCAAAATGAAATATTATAATTAAATAATATTATATTTAAAGTGACTTATTAAATGCAGATTTAAAATTAAATCACAATTTGGAGATTAAAAGAGAAAAAAAATTGAGTCATGCAAGCTGAAAAAACAAAGGGTCAAGGCAAAGGTTAATTAAAAGATTGTTGGAGCATTGCTGGGATAAGGCTTGCTTGATGGTGGTTTTGGAGAAGCTTGGCTTTCTCATAACTTGAGGATGAAAACCCTCATGTTCTCAGAATTGGACGAAAACCCAATTCTTGTACCGGCGGAGTCACACAAATTTCGCAATTGGACTTAATAGTTGAAGTTTTGAAAATCGAAAGTTATCTTTGAATTTGTAAGATGTAAATTAGATATAATATTCCTCATTGTTTTGAATGTATATCAGCAAAATGGAATTAAAAGGGGACTATGTTAAAGAATCAGTTTATTCTTCTTCATTTTGGGCAGTACTGTGAAGAGGTCTTTCTTTAAAGTGGATTTTGATTGTAAATTAATCCACTAGCCAATACATATTATGATATTATTGAGGCAATGGAGGCATTGTAGAAGTTTAAATATATATATTGTAGTATTGTCTGAATAGTGGGTTCATTTGAAATTATTTAAGAAATTCAAACCTGGACGATTTGGGAATAGTGGTGGGAGCCTGGAAATTGCCTTGGAAGTTATTTGGTAATTATCCTTAAAATAGGGCATGAAAGGTATTGAAGCAAAATCATTCAAGGGAGATGAAATTAATACATGGGTGATATACGAGATGCCTAAAGGCGGTGGAAACTAGAATTAAAGATGCCGATACATATGAAGTTTCCGAACTTTATTAACATTTGTATTCCTCGAATTGTTTATCGCTGGTCAAGGATCATGCGGCAGAGAAAATATCAAAGGGAGTCTAAATTGTGAAAGAGTTGATTTGCAGACTTTGGAGTTAAATTGCAAGAGAGCACGGTATCCAGGTGAACAATTTTATGTCACAAGGATTATTAATCTATGGTCCTTTCTAAACTTGATATGCCATTAGATATCTTTGGAATATTTCGTGAGAAGTGTATGTGTGGGTTATGCAAGGAATTTGTAATCGAAATGAGTCTCTAGTGGAAACAATTCAACATTGGCGACAGTTTATGTGCCTCGTGTTCTTCAGAGTTTATACAAAATTTCTAATTTAAACGGATCAGTGGCAACATGAATAATATTCAGAACAATATTCATCGGATTTCTTGTTGGAGGCACATAGAAGTTGGTTGGAGCACCGTGCAGTATTTTGAAGGAAATGTGAATAGTCGAGAATGAAGACAAAGAATATTTATGACTGCAATGACGTCCCAAATGTTATTTTGATATTCCACTTTATGTGACAAATGTTCAAAAAAGCCACGAGGGTTCATTATTCTTACCGGGAGCTGCTTCTTGAAATCTAACGTTTTCTTATTCAAGGAATTAAGATCTTTTCAATAGTCAAAAAGGTGAAGTTATAGGGAGCTTGACATAGGGGGTTGGAGTTACAAACGTGGCGATTGGAAGAAGTTTGTATGAACCATAACTGTTGGGAATTTCGGATTCTTTATTGAAGTGGAATATCATTTACATGGCAGTGATATAAATCTTAATCCCGTGGAAAGAGGCATCATTCAGGAAATACGTGGACCTTTTCAGACCAGCCTCCGTTCCAAGCTCTGCAGAATTAAGAAAATTGATTAATATGCAAGCATTAATTAAGAAACGTGGGAGTTGAAGCCTGTGTGGAGAAGAGACAAAAATCTACGAGCTAACAAAGAAATAAAAGAGATCAATTATAGGAGTTTTCTAGCCTTCTCAGTATATTGTTAGATGCATCAATACTTTCAAGGAAGTGTCACTTTCAATATTGGAGAATGAAACATAAGTAATTACAAACAAACTGCTTGTCATTTTGTAACAGGTTAGAATATTATACTATTAATTTTTGTATGCACTATGCACTCTTTGATTTGGTCTTGTTTCATATGAACATCCATACTCTAAATTATATATCTATATATGATGTTGTGAATCATTGGAATTTATGTTGCTCTATACATGAAGTTGTGAAAATTCCTTATTATATATCAACGGTGTATAAGGCAATTATGAAACCAGTGAAATCAAACCAGACATAGTTCAAACCAGCAATCTGGTAAATCGTTTGTCAAAATGCTTGTGCGCATGAGACTGTGAAATTGAAAAAATATTGTATGCCATTTGGGGTAGCCTACTACAGTGTACAAGTGAGATGCATGATCAACCATCCCAAGAACAATGATTAGCAATAAGAGCTTGTGGTTTTATAGACTTCAAAGTACCCATCTATACTAGCTTAGCTTTCTCCGTGGAAAGTGATGTAGCAAAATACCAAGTGAAGGCATATGGAAATTAGTACCAAAAGCATCCCTAGTAGCATAAAATCTAGAAACAAAAACTGAATAATCAAGACCAAGTTTGGCAAGGATGGAAAGAATCAATCAGGTGTCATGTTTCTCAATACCACACTTTTTCAACTACAATCTTAGTGATTTGAGCTTAGTGAAGAAGTCCTAGATTTTGTCAAATAAAATAGAGTTTAAACCAATGGTCTCATTCAACAATTGAAAACCTGACAACAAAGTATCTTGATTCCCAAATAAACTCTTGAATGTAGTTCAAATCTGATTTGGCGTTGTGCAAGACTCAATGTGAAAAAGAAGATCAAAGGAAATTGACATGCATAATGTTCCATAGACTTCATCACACTTGTACCACTTTCTCTTTTCCCCGATAGCTATTGGTTCAATTTTGTACCCATTGTAACCTAGTATAACCCCAATTTCTTTAGTTGTATCTCCATTTGTTTTTTCCACCCATAATAATTGTATGGAGTTGAGAAATATAGGTTTGATACATGATGTATACATAAGAATATAAAAAATAGAAATAGAAATATCAATAGACCCCTTACAATACAAGAAATTAACCCCGTTTGTTCAAGGAAAAAAGTCCACTTTTTTGCAATTTTTCAAAAGATAAGACCAAAGTACAAAATCTGACTTCAAACTCAAATAATAGGTTCCTAGAAAAAAATCGGGAAAAATAAAGTGGATGGTTGTGTAGTGCTCAGAATCAGCTTTCCAACACCTATTTGTTTGTGAAAAATTGACACCATATGCCCAAATTATGCTCCATGAAAACAATCTCTCCTTTAGGCAATCATGAAAGGTGTTGGGAACTCTAGGTGTTGGTCACCCATGTGACCACCACTAGGATGTTAGGGGATGGACTAAGGCAATGGTGTGGCCTGCAGGGTTAAGCCCCTTTGGGGCTAGGTGTGATCAAGAGTTGGCCCCCTACAACTACCCATTAGTCCTTGTTCTACTAGCTAGCGCAAGCGTTGATGTTAACCCTACACAATGGAGGAAAAAATTTATTTGTTTCTAAATATTTTTTTGACCATACCTATACATGTAGACAATGGCACAAGGATACATAGATCCCAACTTTCTACAGAGAAAAACCATACAACTATATGGTCATATTGAATTGTACTAATTTGTACAATTGTGTGGATTTTCCTAGCAAAACATTCAAACCCCAAAAAAACTCCGAATTTTTTGGCTCCAAACCGGAAACCCTATCATGCCTTGTATGGATTTATAGGTTTTTGGTCCCTTTGAGCTCAATTGTGAGGTCTATTTTTTACAATGATGCACCATATGAAATCTCTTATCCAAAACTCTCCAAAAATGGGGAAGGGAATTGCAAATTGGAGCTCCGACACTATGTAAGAGTTGTTGATCAACATCATTGTAGCTTAAGGATCACCTACAACCAAAACAACCCTCCACACAAAAGAGAAGCAATTGAAATGCTATGAAGCTAGAGAATTTATTAGATGCAAAATGAAATTGGTACAATATACAATGAAGAAATCCTTGTTATAAAGACGAGAATGAAACGCTAGATAAAACCCTAGGATAGACTAAGATCATGACAAGTGCCTTAATCCTATGATATGAGACACAAAATTAAATGACCTTATGTAAGTGTGAATATGTAATGTCCCCTTTCTCGTGGAAGCACTTAAACCCGAATCTTGCATTTAGAGTGTTTCTCAAAGAGACATTAGAAGCGTTGGAAATCAATGAATTTCAGCAATACCATCTTTTAAGATCAACGATGATATAAATATTTCATTCTTGTCAAAGGATTATTCATTTCCTCCTTATCACTCACTATGAATAATTCTTCTATAATATATTTCATAAGTACATTAGATATTAAACATCTTTCAAGATCCCATAGATGGAATTCTATTACACCATTTAACATCATAGTGAAAGAATAGGGTCATTATTACTTACAAGGCTCAATAATTGCTACAAGCATCATTATTGGATAGTCGTAAATAATATATTTTTTATATATATATTATCTTGTAAATATTGTATGTGTCCACCATCTATGATGTGTCTATGAATTTTAATATATATATATACTTATCAATTGTTAACATGTCATTCCAACTCTCATTATACTGATCCATCCTAATATATATTCAAATATATTCATAAATCATAATATACCAAAATATATTATGTGTACAACCTATTTGTCAATCATCATAATATATATATCTAATATATACTTGTCGTTTATATTTAATCATCACAATATATTTAGATATATTCATAAATCATAACATACCTAAATATATTTCATAAGTCTCAACTGAAATTTAAATTATTATTATATCTGATATCTACTATTCTTACTTACTAACCTTTGTTCAACATATGCCAATACTTACCTCAGCAACAGTATCTTCACCAGCAGATATCCCATATTTTATTCCTTTCTTATGGTTTACCTACTGCTGCTGTAGACTTCACTTCTCCTTTATATATCTTTCATTTCTCCTACTTTATAAATTCTATCTAGATTCTATACTATATTTGAAATAAAATGGTAAACAATTATAAAACCTATGCTACAGATTTATGACAAAATATAATCTAACTTAAACTGCAAATAGATTTCTATAAACAACAATCTCTTACCTTTTAAATCGATCTGGAGAATCAGTCCGTCCTATTCTCCACCAGCCACCATCATCTGATTTTAGAATATATATTTTTATATAAATGATTTTCTGTCTAGAATTTATTCTTCTCTCCTTATATCTTCTTCACCTTGCACGATTTTCTGTATTTCTTAATGATCAGATTTTAGAGAATTGTTATTAAATGGTTCCTTTCCCAAATCTTTGTCAGAATATATTCTATTTTTTTTTCTTCCCTCCTTCCTCCATGTACAGTCCATCTTATATACTCTTCTTTGGAGAAGAGAGATCATGCCTTTTTGGAAGGTCGCTGCCTTCCCAATCGCTGTCGCTTTAAGCGATTTCTTTCTTTAATTTTTTATCGCTGCCTTTGTAGCTATTAATATGCTTTATTTAGATGCTTTTAATATATATATTTTATTATTATTATTACTATTATCTTCCTTTTTTATTATTATAGCCAGATTTATATGTTTATTCTATAGAAGATAAATAGTGGTTAAACTAAATATAATAATATTATAATTATAATTGTAATAGTACTTATATTTATATTTATATATTGTAATGATTATACTTTTTAGTATTTGTAATATTATACTTAATAATTATAACTATAATATTATCTTTGATAATTATAATTTAATATATATTTTATTTATTCAGTTGTATTTCAATGCTTAGTTATTTTTATATTGGGTGTTCTAATTCGGGGACATGACAGAATAGGACCTAATATGAAACTAGTTAGGTAATATACCATGTTCACACCAACATGAACCTAAATTAAAAAAAAACAAAATATTGTAAAATAAGAGTGGATTTTGTTTGATTTATTTACTTAAATTGTACTTGATTGATTGACTGATTGGGAATCTTAAGGTCCCTAGGTCCAACATTTAGTTTGATATTTGGAATCATAACTATTTATATTTTGTAACGACCAAGGTTTAAACTAGATAGATTGCCTAAACTTATTAAGCCAGTTATTGGGTTTAGATAGAGATAGGATAGTTGTAGACAATGGTCATATGAGAGGTTTTTGGGGACCACATAGCCTATTTACAAGTTAATATCCATGCAACCCTAGCTTTTCAATGAGTGAGTCAAGCGAGTTTTTAGGGAGCAGCTTTCATGTATGTGTCCACCCAAAGAACTCAAGATAGGAAATGAATTTATGCCCCTAATCACACAAGTTATAGTTGTATTGTACTCATATGGTGTTGGTAAATAGTGCCTACACACTAGTTTAGGTAGTTACAATTGCATTATTTTTCCAAACCATGAGGACTACGAGGTACAATGATATTGTATCTCGACACTAAAATTCTTGGTCAAGATGAGCGAATGATTATTTATTCAATTCTATGTCCTAGAATTCAAGCATGATTACATCACCTTAACACTAGACTCTATTGGTTTTCTCCCATGCAATACTCTATTTTTTACTATGCCCATGAAGAGGACCCCATCTTGTAAAAGGTGGGGCACAAGGAATCTTGTTTAGCTCTATGATTGGAGGTAAATCAATCACATGATGCCTCTCTCCTTGGGCATCTGTATTAGCTTGATTTGTTCTTACAATGATTCTACAATACCTAATCATGGTGCTTCTATGGTATGAAAACATGATGGGACATAATTGTCATTTACATGTGTTCTAGTTATTTATTGCTATGATGAGTATTGATAGTGACTTGATATGTAATAAAATATAATTGTTAACCTAATTTAGATACAATTGTTTCTAGCATGGATGAAAAAGCCTACTAGTACTCACAAGACTCGCAAGTATTCACCAACAAAAAAAACCAAACGAGTAATCCCTTGTATAACTCGGGGGCAGGTTTTAAACATAAATCATCACAATTTTTTGTCAAAAAAATCACCTAAATCATTAGAAACTTGCCAAAATTCGACAAGTGTTTTGTCTAGAAAAGTGACACAGTTTTCATTTTTTGTCCACATTTCATGAATGAACTCTTCAAGCAACAGCTAGGGCATGATTCAAATATTTCCCAATTGTTGTGAACGGATTTAGGGAACAATTTGAATATTTTCTAATCACTGTGAATGGGTTTAGGGAACAATTTAAGAATTTTCCATTTTCAAAATATCCAACTGAATCTTTGCCTCTCATGCTTGAAGCCTCCAAGTTCCAACTTTCACCTTTACTTGTAATCCCCCATATAGTGCTTACTGCCAATTGTCTTCACCAATTTTTGCCTTAATATAAATTGATGCATGTTCACAATAAGAACACATACATAAACAAAACAAAGACATATTAAAGAAATAAGAATACATGATAAAAATGTACTTTCTTAGCTAGTTTCATGAGTGCTCACCTTAATATAGATAGATCATAGATTCATTATCACAATGAGAAGAAATACATAGGCAATTTTATTTTTTTCCTACCATTTGTCTTTTGCTAGGCTTTATTTCCATTTTCCAACTTTTTGAAAAAAATTGGCATCCACAAGTAGGAGATCTTGCAAGCCTAAGGAATTGTTTTTTGGTCAATGACACGTATTGAACTCTAATTTTGATTTATATATGAAGCAAATCAGTAATATGTGTGATTTTGAAGAATATTTTTTAAAAATTATGTATGTTTAAATGTTTGATAAATTTGCTGAGTTTTTGCCGAGTCTCAAGTTTTTTAATTTTTTGGGTCAGCCAAGTTATTGTGGAGTCTGAGTTTTTCAACTATGGTTTCCAACTTGACAAAATGCATTCTACCCATATGGATAAATTACATAGAAGATGATTCATTACTAAAATATATTATGTTGTACTATTTGTTGAAGAGTATGAATGGTCGTTGAATTGTTTTCTGCTAATGTACCCAGACAAGTATTTATTAAGTTATTGTGATTTTTTTAATTTTAAAAATTGCATGAGGTAAATTAGTTGGACAGTGGTACTTTCAGACTTATGAATTAATGTGAAAGTATTTATAACTGCTTTATTTCATGATGATTCAAATTATAATGTGCAAAAACATTGTGATGATTATGAGTTAATATAAACTTTGCATCTTATTAGTTCATCGATGGTCTAAAATTTATATTTTACTTCAACTTTGTGCTTGTATTCTTGTTGACATTTGCTCTAGGAATAATCAGATTTAAGTTGTGTAATGTCCCCTTTTTAGCCCTAAGCTTTTCAGTGACCATTAGCCTATTTCCGAAGTCCTGTAGGCTATTCAGAGGCGTTTGAGGAGATTCCAAGATTCTTAGAGGATTCTTGTCAGCACTTTCAGGGGGTAATTGCAGAGGTTTGCCAAAGTGTTTTTGGGGGTTTTTTGGGTTTTTTTGGGTTTTTCGAGATCCTTGGTGGGCAATAGCTACTATTTTTAGCAATGCCTATTTTTAGCACTTACTATTTTTTGTAAGTCACAACTGCATCTCAATTTGGGTTAATTTTGTTTGGACACACTATTCTTAGCAGTATACTATTTTTAGTAAGTGTTATTTTTTGCAGTAGTCCTAACAACAGTTCAATGTTGGGTTTCTAGTTTTGATAGTGGTGGCAGTTTTAGTTGTTGAGTTCTATCATTTTTGGCAGTTTAGTGCATCCACCATCCTTGAAGTTCGAAAAAGGTAAATATTGCAACTTAAGTTATAAAATTATAAGGTTCAAAAAGGGCCCCCTTGTACCCCACTCCTAGACTTAACAATCTAAAGTTGTTTTAAAAGGTGGTCATGCACTTGCTTAAGTTGGATGCCTAGATGAGTGGGTAAATGGAAATAAAATTAAATTGATGTTCTTTTCCCAAGTTGGGCATCCCATTGGAGGGAAAAGTAATTCAAATTTTTGGGGCCCTAATTTCTATTTAAACCCCCTCTTGCTCTCAGTTTCATTATGCTATTTGATGATAATAAAGTGTTGTTGCAGTGAGGATTGAATCCTTCAAGGGCTTTGAAGACGAAAACCTTCGAAGTTGCATCAAGTTTTGGGGTTGAAAGATACTCCCTAGATGGACATTGGAGTGGCTTCACGACAAGAGTCACCATTGGAGATATGGGTGAAGATTTCAGTTTATTTCATCATGTTTTGCATTGATGTTTTCTAGTGGATGCATATTTTGGTATGGTTATTGATTTGCAGCATTTAGGGAGCATTTTGAAAGTGATTTCTTGGAGTTTCAGATTGCTGGTTGCTATTTCCCAACCCTAGTCCGTAGCATATTTTTGCTCACGTTGATTGGTGGTGTGAAAAACTTTTTGTGGGCATTGTTATTTCTTTTGGAGCAGATTGAGACGCCCTTTCTGGCAAGGTTTCAGAATTTTTAATGAAGAATTGAGTTTTTAGGAGCTGGTCGCCCCTCTCTACCAGCCATACCATTTGGGGGTGTGAGTGCATTTGGTATTGTGTTCAAATCTGCCTCTTGGGTTTGATGTCCTGCTGTTTTTGGAGGTGCCTAGGCCTTGTCACCACCTAGCAGGCATCCTTGGGAGTTCTATGGTGTTTGGTTTGAAGTTGTGATCATAGGTAGCTAGCTGGTTGGGGTTATCAATCTGCTGCAACTTCATTATCAGACCTGCAACATTCATATCAGACCTGCAACATTAGGTAGGTAGCGATATACCAAGCCTGTTATTGCTCCATTTAGCCATGTTTAATGATATGCTCTTGCTAACATGTTGCAGGGATTGATTATGGGCTCAATGGTTTGATTTATTGTAATGTTTGCTTCATGTTTCAGTCTCATATTGCAGCTATACAGAAGTACTGTACTTGTTAGCATCTTTATTGAGCTTTCATGTAACACTGATTTGGTAGTACCATTCAGTGAATTGCTCATCTTTAGTTTTGATACTAACCCCACTGAATAAGTGGTCTCTTATTGCCCGTTGAATAAGCAGATGCCCGCTGAATAAGATGAACATCTTTCTTGTTTCTAGTAATCCCCATTGAATAAACAGATGATTTACTTTCTTGTTGGCTATGCATCCCACTGCACAAGTGGTTTTGGCCGGCTTGCCACCTGATGCTTTCATTTCCTGCAATTTGTCAATCCTACTGAATAAGTGGAAGTTTCCTATGTTTGAAGATTTCATACTCACCCCACTGAACAAGTGGTTCTTTTCAATAGTGTAGCTTTGTAACCTTACCACTATATGCTCTCACCTTGCCCACATCGGGATCTAGGTGATCAGAAAGTGGAAGGGAGTTTACTTCAGTTGGTTATCTTTGATTATTGGCTAATGCTAACAAGTTGTGAAGTTTTTGAAAAAAAAATTAAGGGTGGGTTATTACAAGTTGAAAATCAGTTGTGATTATTTGTAATATTGGAAATGATGGAGAAATTTCATAGCCCAAGAATAGGGCTTGACACTTGAGCTTCTGGTGAAAAAGATATTGTTAATATGTTTAGGACCTCTAGAGGTAGTTCTGATTTTCCTTTAATGCGGAAAGTTTAGCTCACAAGGTGTAAAATTAATTGGGTACTCAACAATTTATGGCTTGAGTTTATCCATTTCAATACTAATCATGGCCAAGGTAGAGGAGATGCAAACACTTTACTTGATAAAGCTAGGGTCCACAATGTGGTAAGGTGTTCCTCCCTGTAAAAGGATGGCTTGGACTGTTTTGAAGGTTAATGGAGTAGAATTTTGGATTGCATCTCTTTATGATCCCAACTTTTACCAAGCAACATTATCTTTCTACAATTAGTTGTTGGCGATGCTTAAGAAGGTTCCTTGGATTCTAGGGAGTTTTAATATGATAGGAGAGAAAATCAGGAGAGTGTATTTAGTTGCAAGAGATTTAGTTATTATTTTTGGTGTACAATGAAAAGGTTGTTGAATGTGTTTGATCCTCTATGGAAAAGTGAAAAAGAAAGTAGGGGCATTTAGTACACCCACACTTTAGGGAAAATGGATCCTTTGAGGGGCCAATGGCTCAGAGGTAGAGGACCCTAGCATGCTGATGGGAGGTCCTGGGTTTGAGCCTTATCTGGTCCGTTTGTTTCAATAGATTTTACCCAAAGTTGTTTGAATGATGGAGACGGGATTCATTGGCAGCAGCTACATCTTAGATAATCTGATCAAAATTTGGGAGGGGGATACGGGAAAAGGCACTAAGCTAGATATTGCAAAGGTGTAATTTGAAAAATCATAAATTCAGATAAGAGATTGAAACCGCAGGAAACTGTACAACTTGCCACCAATGTATTATAGCCCAAGCTGCCCAATCAATATGTTGGAAATGGTGGATGAGGTTGCTTCCACTTCTTAATTGACTTAACATGCCAAAATGCATCTTGTCTTCTATTTTATGTTCTCAACAAAGGCATTGTCAATATATGACAATGGTGCACCAATTTATGCTGATGTTCAGCAAGGTAAAATAGCAGATACATATATTCCAAATGAGAGAAGTAGAATCTCATCATAAAAAGAAATTTATGATTTTGTTGAGGTAGAGTCAAGGCCACGTAAGAATCATTAGATTTTGTAAGACAGGCATTGTTTCCTCAAACTATTGAATAAACAATTTGTTTGTTTGTAGCTATGGTTATTTGTATCATAAACAAAAGGCTGCATTGGTTACAGATAAATGTATCATGAAACAGTTACCTTGAGAAGCTAACTAGTTCTTGCTTCAATCGGATCCTTGAATTTGAGGAGTCACCACAAACACCTAGGGTGCTTCCACCTTCAGTTACTGCATGTCGTTGCTTTGCATTTCTAGCCAAACGGTAGAGTGCATCTCTGATATAAATTCTAGTCCTGAGACTCAACTGCTTCCACCAGAATACTTGAATCAGATTTATTATTTTCATCTCTTCTTGAATTTAGTACCAAAAACCAAGAATTAGTTTGAGGAAACAAATATATCTGTTCTTTAAGAATAGAATCGACCTGCATCATTACAACTTTGAGCTGATTCAAGACCATAGCCTCTATTGTTCCTTCATCCACCAAATTATTGGCAAATGTTCTATAAGTTTCTCCAGCTCCAGAATGTTGACTTGGTGATACCTGCAAATCAAGCATTAATTCTAAATTCTAAAAACATCCTAGACTTGTTGAAACCTGAATTCACATTAATAGCAACTTCCTTCACACTCATATACATCATTATGCTTTAGATTTTCTTATTCACCATACTTAAGACATCCATGTGGATGAGAAATATTAATTTATTTTAAAATAATCTACACAAGACATCAACATAGCATGAGACTACCAAATAGAAAACCTGTGACTGCCAAACACATAAAAGTGGACAATCTGAGAAGCAAGCAGGTTTTTTTCTATTTCAAGGGATCCTTCACAAACATATCTTTTATGAGAGATGAGAACTACCTTGCATGTCTCCGCAATATGTTCTTCTAGGGACAAGGAATCTCTATTTCTAATGCTCTCCAGTTCTGATTGTAAACAACTGTAATCCTGTTTATCATCCTCTTTCAGATGCCAAGTAAATTAGCTGCCATACAGTTGAGAACACATGCAAAACAACCAGAGAGGGCTGCTAGACGCTGCTAATTATTTAATTTCAAAATTGCTAGTGTTTTGTTCAGTTCCACAATGTGTACAAGGCATTAACCTCTATTGAACTAAACAAAAAGTATTATAGGACACAAAAATACAAATCTTTTAAAGCATACCTTTAGTTTATTTTTTTTAATAACGTATACATCATCCATTTATGTAAATTTAGGGCCAGATATATTGAAGGTGTTGCAGAATATTTAAAGCTAAATGGACTTAGTCATCCTCCTACCTTCGTCCATTGGTCTCATTCTTTATAATCTTGTTGCATTATAACTACAGATATAGGCTAGCAGAAGAAACCTCATCTAAAATATATATTTTCCCTCAAGAGGAATAGTAAAATAGCTAGCATAAAAATTCTATGGTTAATCAATATGTCCAACTAACCATCATTTCCAGAAATGGAGGGCTTTCACATATAATAGATTTTCCATTCATCTAACCATAAAGATCTATTTTCTGTAATTTTTTCAGACCTTTCATCTCCAGGCACTAAATGCTGTATTTCTTTCAGGATGCAGGAGATAAGTATGATATTGTAGCATATTATTGGATACTAGGTAAGGTACAATAAAGTTATCATCCTTTTGACAAATGCATATTGTGGGATTAGATGGGTTGGCAAGATTGGGTGTATTCCCAAGCATGGTCATGAGGTCAAAACCCAAGAGTACAAAATTTGAACAATTTATAAAGTAAATATGGAAAGATTATTCTTGTAGGCATCCACAATAAGGGTCTCATATGCCTAATTGGCATCTAGCTTGCTTCCGACATTGAAAAATAACCTTTAGCTTTTTCATATCACATTAAGGAACAAAAAAGTTAGATCAATCTAACAATCAGTTTTTGAAGGAAACTATCACCCTATAAAAGGCAGGAATATTGACATTTGGACTTTTTCCCCTAGAGACAGTCTCAACATCCTTACAAAACCACTAGAGGTTAACTCTAAAAAGCAAAGTTGAATCCATCTGAAGAAACTTCTCTCCCCAAAGCTGAGAAATGAAGATTCCTTGTGAAAACTAACTTGACACCTTTCTTTCAACAAGAATCCAATCACAGTTAACATAGTTACGTGCCAAAAAAAATTGCAGCTATTTATGATCAAACCAAACTAAGAACAAAAGGTAATGCTATCTAACTTGACCACTCATATCCATCATAAAAGAAATATAAAATAAGAGAAACAACTCATGACATACCAACATGAACCACATCATCCATGTCATCAAATAAAACACTATATTAGAATGCAAACATCAAAATGACAACTCTGGTTACAATTAGAAATCATATCCCCATGCTTATCAGCTCCCCCTTAAACATGGCTACTAGATTTGTACACATCACAACCTTAAACATATTTGCAATGAAAAATTCAATTGAGAAGGTTGAAGAAAGATCCTCAAGCTAACATCGTCTTGAACATAACAATATTCCTCTTAAGTTATATTCCAAGCACTACATCTAATGATAATCACTATGCTAGGACTTGTTGACAGGTGTTTTATGACCGCACCAACACAAAATAAAGTTTCCCAACGGTTACTCTATCCTCTCTTGATCAAAGTATTATGCATGCTAAGATTGCTAGAAAGATCACGCATTCAACTCCAAGGTTCCTTATGCAGCAGATATAGTCTCAGTTGGCTTGATGTGATTTGCTGGTTATTCCAAGGGGACTTACACAATTGTTAGATCAAAAGAGAAGAACTTGTAGCACACGAATGATTTATCGATGATGCTCGGGTTTCCTAAGTTAACCGGGAAAGTATTGAAGTTAAAAGGATAGGGATAGAGATTCTATTGTCTACAATTAAATGCGGGATACGGAGATCAATTCTTGCAAGCTCAAACCAAGTTCTACTTCGCCTCACTTCTGACAACCTTTACAAAGCCGGTGCAATCTTCAAGGGGATAACGAGAGATATTCAAACCACGACTCAACATGCAGATATCGTCACAACAACGCATACCAACATATGAACCGCAATTGAAGTTAAGTTCAAAGTGTTCCAGTCGACCACGCAAGGCAAACCCACCGTCAGTGAGCCCACTAGTGGTATGGATAACAAAGCTTGCTCAAATTAAACAACGCATTCCACGACTACCAACTACTTGCATGAAATGAAATCTACTTTAAGATGCTAAGTGAATTGGAAAGACGAAAAATCCTTGCTAGCTACTCATAACAAAAGATAGAACCACCAAGCAATGATAACTCTTTGTATTATGAGAGTGTTCACAACAACTTCTTACAAAGTCTTCAAATGGAAAAACTTTTTTTCCTCTTCAATCTATCCTATGCTAACTTCTATGCTACTCTCGTCTATTCTAACTTCTATCCTCTCTACTCTCTATTATCTTAATCTAATAATTGCAAATGAGGGGGGATGCCCCTTTTATAGCTAGCTCAGTCCAACGGATGGCTCAGATTCAATTACAATGAAGGGCTCAGATTGAGCCACTTAAGCCCTAGTCAAGGTTTTGTCCTAAAACCGCCACAGAGAGGAGTGGGGTAATAAATGCACAAGAGATTCTCCACTACTCTGCAGGAACCACTATGAGCAATTAATGCCCACCACCATCTTCTAGAAGATCATCATCCAGTAAGGTGTTTCCCTTGTCCTTCTCTTTAATGGAAAACTCGATCAATTGGGCCAACATTGCCTCAACCTCTTGAACTGAAATGGGTGGAACCTGGAATTCGAGCACTGCGACTGCCTATCCCTTCCTTGTACAAGACTTTCTCCATTTTCTCGACCAATTCTATTGCGTTAGGAGTAGGCAAACATATGGATGATACAACAAGGGTGGAGCAAAGATTTCTCCCATTCAGTCCTCCTGTTGCTTTAATTCTTGGATGCATTTCTCTCTTGTAACTTCACATTTCTCTAGCCCACTGCCTTGGGCACATTTAGCCTCTTTTGCATCACATTCTCAATGCTTTAGACAAATTTTCCCTGCCATTTCCCTTTCCCTTGGGAACCTTTTTTTTTTTTTTACCTAACTCCTTCATCTTTACCTTGTCGCGTGCCTTCCTAAGTTGGGTGCATATTAGGTCTTTGTGGAGAAATCCCAACACTTAGCCATTTCTTCCAACACCTTCCTTTATGGCTTGGGCGCAAATGAGACATCATGGAGGAGTTTCAAACATGTAACTTTATCCCCTTCCAAGGTTGTAATGTTGTCTCGGAGTACTTGCTCCATCACCCCAAGTCATCATGCCTTGGTCCCAGTGTTCATCCTGCAAAACAAATAGAAAGAAGAGCATCAAAACACTTATAATATAGATTCACTTCACTTACCTAATTTCCATGTTCTGATTTCCAAGGTTTGCTTGACCTCTAGATTTGATAAAATTCATCACTTTTCTCTAGCATAATTTTTCATCATGGGCGCATCTAGAGACTTGTGCGCTCATTTCATGAGGTCTTCTTCAAGGGCGCATCTACCACCTTGATGATTTTATCTTCTTACCTTAGCAATTTTATTCACCTATCTTGTCCATCTTCCCTTAGGAGCTTGATGATTTAGACAAAATTCAACCCATCGTGAGCTTGGGTGCACTTGACCCCCTCTGCTTTCCTTTTCTATGCCTTTGAAAATTTTACCAATCACAAGTTGGGCGTCCATTTAAAATCACAAGCCGAGTCGTAATACAACTAAAACTTATTTCCTCCTTAGAAAATATTCAAAACCCCCTTGACTTTTAAAAAAAACATTTCCTCCTTAGAGAAAATATTTCACAACTTTATTATCCATGGGGTACACGAAGGGGTACATTTAACTTTTCTCACCCTTGAAAATATTCTCCACCAATGTTTTATTTATCCTCTCCAACCTTGGGCGCATTTTTCCCCTTGAGCTTTCATTTTTCAAGACTTCGAAAAATTTCTTGATGCCACCCTCTTCCTTGGGCGCATTTGAGGTCTTCTACTTTTATTTTTCATGCCTTAGATATTTCTCATACCACCACTTTCTCTCAAGGGCGCATTCAAGGGGGTGTGCTGCAATTTTGTTTTCTTACTTAGAAACTTTTCCAATTTCTCATTCCTCCTTCATTTCTCTTGGGCGCATTTAGGGAGGTGCTTCAAGTAACTACATGACTTAGTAAATCCTTATGCCTCCCTAATCCTTGGGCGCATTTAACATCTGTGTGCTAGGGCATATACTATCTTGATGTTTCTTAGAAAATATCCATTGTGTCCTTGAGTTAGGCGCACTTGAGAGGTTAAGTTCAAAAGCTTCATAACTTAGCCAAATTGTTACATCCCGAATTATGAGGTTACTATTTTCTAGTGATATAAAAGGTAGAAATAATTGTAATGTGAAATCTGGAGATGCTTGCACCTTGTTATCAATATGTATGTTAGCTCATTTGACGTTGTTTCATTTGATGTAATTCATGGTAAAATACTGCATATATGTGAATATCAGGAAAATGAATCTTGCTTTAAACTTGACATGTTTGTATAAGTATTGCAAATGTTATGAACAAGTAACTGCCATGGTTTTGTGGCAATGGATGCAAGATCGGGAACCATTCCTCTAGGCGGAGGGGAGACATCACTCAGGAGAGAGGGGCTTGGTCGAGTAACCGGTAAAGTTGATCCGTTGAGCATACACACACTTCACTGAGGGTTTTGGGAACTGAGTCAGATTGAGTAGTCGTGATAAGTCATCCTTAGGCTTAGGAGTTTTGGATTACTTCTTTATGCTTTTTGAGTGGTTTTACAGTTTTACTTGATTGACTGACTTACTGTTCTGTGAACCTTGAATGAAAATATATGAATGTGTTTATATATATACTAAATATTATATTTAATATATACGTTATTATAGTTTTACCAAGAATAAATATATATAGATATATCTATAGTAATATTTAAATGTTAAAACATTTAAATATAGATATATATATATATATTTAATTGGTAAATAAAACTATAATAGTTTATATTTAAATATATTGCAAAATGTATTTATAACATTTTAATTTATAATTTAAAATGACTTTGCCTTGGAAATAATTAAAATCGACTTATATAGTCATTTGGTAATAAAATGCATTTACCATGAGTAATAAAAGTATTTCGAATTTCTTAAACTAATGGAGAAATACGTTGGAAAGTATTATGGGAAATTTAAATGATAGACTATAGTTTTAAATCAAAGCATTTTAAAAACTTTGGCTAAATGGAAAATCGCGATTACCTTCATGCTGAAAAACGTGGACTGTGAGTGGCCGAAATGGTGAAAGGAATGGAAACCGCGCGACTGTAAGCTCACACCTTGAGACCAGGTCGCGGCCTGCTGGAAATGTGTATGGAAGGGCGGAAGAGAAGCCAGGTGGGATGCGTTTTTAACCTTGACGTTTTCTTTTGAGTTTAATCCGCCATTTTTTTTGGACGCCCTGGCTGTAGGTGTCAACCCTCTCCTTTATCAATGAAAGTTTGAATTAGTCTCTGTATTGTTGGAAGTCGATTCATCTCTTATAAGCTATGTGTAAGTATGGAATTTCGCCACTTTCTGTTTAAAAAACTCAAATAGCAGTTCTGTCATGTTTCATGCTTGCAAGAGTGGAAAATGGTTGGCTGAGGGCTCTATAAATAGCCGCCTAGTTCATTTAGCAACACACACCTTGGGAATTCCAAATTTGCTTAGAAAGAGTTGCATTTTACCTTGGCTGCATTTTGTCCTTTACACCAATTACTATTTGCACTTGCAATTACAAATTTCTTTTGGAGAGCTGTATTCTATCTTTGTTGTGTTGTATTGCTAAGAGCCATATTCTATCTTTGCTGCGATTGTATTGTTGAGAGCCATATTCTATCCTTCCTGTATTGCATTTACCTAAGAGTCATACTCTACTCATGCTATGGAAAGTATATGGAAAAGACTGAAGGACTGTGAAGGAAGAGCAGAAGCTACTGACTGAACTAATTCGCAGCAAGGGAAACAGGCATGGGAATTTCTTATTGTTTTTCTTTCTCTTAATACTTGTGCTGAATCCAGGAATTAATCTAGATAAAGGATTGTTTGGCTTTTATTTGAAATTGAATGGCAAGAGGCAAGTGCTTGAATAGAATCATGTAGATGATATGTTAATGAACGCATTTACTTCTAAAGAAAGAGTAAAAGGGCATATTTTTGTAAACCACATTGTAAATGTGTTAACGATTGCATTGACTTCTAGTGAAAGAATAAAAGGACATATTTATGTATCCACATGGTGTGTATTATCTCCATATATGGAGAATATGTAGAATACTATGATTGAAATGAAAGTGGTGGTCTAGAAAGGTCTTTTTCAGCTTAAGTTATAGGGGTAACTGAGATAAGCTAAAAGTACTCTTAGGATAAAGATTTCCTGATTAGGAGGAATGGTATAAAGACCTTGTTGACTGCATCATATTTCCTGATTAAGTAGATTGTTTGAAGGTAGGTTGTCTGAAACAGGATATACCTCCCTTATGTAGCTATTGAAATAGAATGTCTCAAGGTAGGTAATCCGAAACAGGATATACCTATCTTGTGTAAACCTCTTAGAAAAATGTTGTAGGTTAGTCTGGGATTAAAGATTATCCAAAAGTAAAGGACGATACCTATGCATAGTGTAAGATAGTCTTAAATCAAATCGGCCCTAAGTAGTGTATATGATAGATGACCTTCATTCGAAGTACTGAATGAGAATATTTTGGCCAAAGTAGTGGAAGGTACGACATCCACTTAGATGTGAGATAGTCAAGACTACACTGTCAGTTCATTGTGATCCATCATGCTAGTTCGGGATTGTGAAATAGCAAGTTCTAGATGTATAGGACACAGCACTATGCTCAGTTGGGTTGTTGCAGCCGGTTACTTTACCAATCTCTTTGTTCGAAAGGAGGGCCATCTATTGAATGATAGATGTGCGAGGGACCCCATTAACAGTCCGTGGTTGGCGGAAAAGCGCCTGAGTGATGTTTCTCCTCCACAGCAGGCGACAGATACACCAAGATTCGTAAGGAAGGAATCCTGGACCATCTTACTACTATTTGTGCAAAAAGCTTACGAGCTATGTATGTAATTGTTTTACCTTTGTACTCTGTTTCATAATTGCAATGGAAATGGAATCCATATGGAAATATATATTGTAACTGCATGTAATTATCAATAAAGAAAGGAAGAATTTTATTGTAATGTCTTTGTTACTTGTTACATTTATATGTTTGAAGTGAAATGTGGAAAAATTTTAATTACCCAAGGATGGGGTCGTTACACAAATTTCCAACTTATTTGTCCTTCTTAGGGCGGATATCCACCTTGTGTTTGGAGTTTGTGCCTTAGAATTTCTCTGCCCTGAGGGCATACCTAAAGGGGGTCCTCTTTGATTTTGCAACACCTTAGAATCTTTTTTCCACTTATTTCATTCCACTTCCCTTTGGCCCTCACCTTCCTGCCTTACAAAATATTTGATTTCTCTCACATGTTTCTTGCCTTAGAAACTTTTTAGCATCCTGTTTACGTTGCTTGCCCATCTTCTCTCAGGAGTTTGATGTTTGAATTTCACTTCATCCGAGGGAGTCTTCTTTTATTTTCATGACTTAGACAAAAATCAACCCATCTTGATCTTAGGCGCACTTGACCCCTTCTGCCTTCTTTTCCATGCCTTAGAAAATTTTATTTATCCGAGCCTTAGGAAATTTATCTCCCCTTAGAAAATTTTATCAATCATAAGGCAAGCATCCATTTTGAAATCCCAAGCCAAAGTGTAATACTTCATAATTATACCTCCCTTAGAAAATATTCAAAGACCCCTTAGAAAAAATTTCTCAACTTTAGATATTCATGGGCGCACATGAAGGGGTTCATTTAATTATTTCATCCTTGAAAATATTTTGCCACTAAGGTTCATTTTAACCTTTCCAGTCTTAGGCGCATTTGATAGGGGCTCCTTGCATTCTGACTTAGAATATTTTCACTTGCTTCCCTACTTCCTATCAAGGGTGCATTTGATAGGGGCTCCTTCCATGTTAGTGCCTTAGAGTATTCAAGCATCTTGTTCACCTTCTCATCTTGGGCACATTTAGCCCCTTGAGCTTTCATTTTCATATCTTAGGCGTTTTTCTTCACCTCACTTCTCATGGGTGCATTTGGAAGGTCTAGCTTCCATGTTAGTGCCTTAGAATATTTTCTCACCTCCATTTGATTGTTGGCCGCATTTCACCCCATGTGCTTCCATTTTCCTCATACTTAGAAAATCTTTTTTTTTTAGTCTTGCCTTCATACTTCCTTTGAAGGCACATTTGGGACGTGGAGCTTCCATTTTAATGCCTCAGAAATTTTTTAAGTTGCTTCATGCTCATGGGCGCATATGGAGGGTGGAGCTTTTATTTTGCTCATGCCTTAGTGAAATTTTAATCTCTCCAACTCACCTTGCCACCTTGGGCGCATTTCTACCCTTGAGCTTCCATTTGATGCCTTAGAAAATTCTTTAAGCACCTCCTTACATGATGGGTGCATATGGGGTGGTCCTCTCATTTTTGTGACTTAGAAACTTTCAATCTCCTCACTTCTTGTCAAGGGCACATTTGACAGGGTGTGTTTCCATTTCTCCAACACTTAGAAGTTTTCTAACCTTCATGCCATCATCTCTTCACTTGGACGCATTTAGAGGGGTGGACTTTTGTTTTCATACTTAGAAATTTTCTTAACACCCTCTCAACTCCTTGGGCACATTTGGGGGGGGGAGCTTTTGTTATTCCAACACTTAGAAAAATTTCCTGCCACCTACTCACCTTGAGGGCGCACTCTGCCCCTTGAGCTTTTGTTTTCATGACTTAGAAACTTTTTACTCTGCTAGTTGTTTCTTCCATCTTGGGCGCCTTGGCTTTCTATTTTTAGTAACTCCTCTGATTTTCAAACCTCTATGATTCCTTTTGACTTGGAATTTTCCCCAATGTGACCCTCATGGCTTGTTTGACCTGTTCACACTTGCCTCTCATGCTGACCTGCTATTTTTAGCCCTATTCTAGAGGTGACTTACTATAAATAGTAAGTGCTCAGATTGCGCTCAAATTTTACCAATAGATTGCTTGAAGGATGCTGATCGTGATGGGATACATTAGTTTTTCATTTTTCTCGAATTTTGCCCCTCATTTTAGGTGCCAAAGTTGGAAACCCTAATTAGACTTGCATGTGCCTTAAATGACCCCTGTTTGACCCCATTTTTGTTGCATGTCGCTCTGTTTGTGAAACTGAAGTTTTGGGACTGCCTAGAGTGAACCTGCTAAATATAGTAAGTGACTGAAATGTAACCAACCAACTATCGGATGTATTTGCATGCCATACTGCCCGAGAGATCTCAAAAAAACCCAAAAAACTGGTTACATGCGAGCACTTGCTAAAAATAGCAAGTCATCATTTTGACTTGCATGTCACATCATCACAAAGCTCTCGAGAAACCCATAAAGAATATCCTGACATGCATTGAGAAATCTTACATGCAAACCCTGAAAACTACCTCGAAGCCAGAACTGCTAAAAATAACAAGTTGTCCAAATCTGTTCAAATTTTGCGTGCGAGTACTTTGAAGTGTCCTAAATGTGGTGGAGCAATCGGAATTCCAAAATTCCGAGGAAAAAGACCCCAAATTGAGCACTTACTAAAAATAGTAAGTTGTCAGAACTTAGTGAAAATTTGATGGGATTTTGCCTAAAGTATCATGTTTATAGTGCCAAGCTCATATTTCAATTTGCCAACTCAATTTGACCCCAAACTAGCATGTAACAACCCCCAAACCAAGTAAACAAAAAAATTTCTACTTTCACAAATAAGATACAAGGAAAGACATTCAAAGTAAATAAACTTTTCTTTTCATTCTAATACAACATTTCATCATAAAGAAATAATTGACACAATACATCATTGTTCTCTTTTCCAAGTAAATAACAGAGTACACATTTCATAATTACTTTTCTTTCAAATAAATAACAAAGTAAGAATCTTACAAGTTTCAATCATAGCTCGGAAGCTTTTGAGCAAATAGGAATAAGACGGTCCAGGTCCTTCCCTTTCAAACCTTGGTTCATCAGAAGTCTACTGTGGAGGAGAAACATCACTCAGGTGTTTTTCCGCCAACCACGGACTTATAATGCAGTCCCCCGCACGTTTACTGTTAAATAGACAACCCTCCCTTCTACAAAGAGATTGGTTGGGTAACCGGTTCTGTATGACCAACTGAGCATAGTGTGTAATCCTACATAACTAAATCCTTGTGTCCTCACAATCTCAATCTAGTATGTATTTTGGACTACTGTGAACTAACAGTGTAATCGTCTCACAGTCTAAGTGGACGTAGGTGTACTACACTACTTTGGCAAAGTGTTTCAGCAGTATTTAAACTGACGGTCATCTATCACTTGCACTAAGTCAGGTTCAGTTTGACTTAAGGCTGTCTTATCCTACGCGTAGGCTAAGTCCTTTCCGTGGGTAGTCAATCACCCTAGACTTCCTACATCATCTACTTAATCAGGAATTGGAATACAGTCAACAAGGGTCCCTTGGGTAACTCCTAACATGGAATTCTTTATCCATGGAGTACATAGCTTTTCCTAGTTAACCTACTAACTTTAAAGATTTAGACTACTTTGGTACTGGTTCCATCCTCGACCTAGTATTTAATAACTAGTTCCTTTTTTCCTTTATATAAGGAATTCAAGCAGTATTCAAGTAAATTCATTTCAAACATTCCCTTTATAACATGGACTAGCTATTCTTTCATAACAAGCTATAAACAAGCTTTTCCCCTTATAAACAAGTTTCCCTTTTATAAACAAGCTACTCCCAAGAAATCAAGCTATTTCATTATAAACAAGTTTTCTCTATGAAATTAAGTATTTCCTTAATAACAAGCTATCCTTTCATAAACAAGCTTTCCCTATGAAATTAAGTATTCCCTTAATAACAAGCTATCCTTTCATAAACAAGCTTTCCCTATGAAATTAAGTATCTTTCCCTATGAAATTAAGTTATTTCTTAATAACATGCTATTCTATTTCAACAGAATTTCTTCTAATACTTTCCTATTCTACTTCATATCACAAAGCAAAGTAATGCAGAATTTAATCAAGCAGATCAATTAAAACAACAGAAGTAATTAAAGACATTTCCCATGCCTGTTTCCTTGCTGCAAATGAATCCAATCTGCAGCTTCTTCTCTTCCTTCTCTTTCTGATTTCTAGTATCACTCCTCTCAATTCTGGTTTCTATTACAAGTTTTGTATTTTATGCTTGCAGCATATAAAAACCAGTCTCTCAGAAATGGCGATGGAATATATGCAAATTGGCTCTCAAAACAAAAGTTACTACAGCAATGACAAAATATGGCTTTCCAAACAGGAATTTGGATTTAAGCAAAATCAGATAGGAATTGTGTTGTAAATGGCAATGAGAGAAACTCTTATTTATAGGTTTCGAATTCTCATGCTTGCTACATTTTTGGCATGAGAATTCGACACCTTTTTCATTGAAAATGTCAATTTATGCAATGGCAGTAATCTAGCAAGATACTCAGCAAAAAGAGAGATGATTCATCCTTATTCAAGAAGAATTTTTCCACTCACACATGGTAAATTACGAATGACAGACACCTACAGGTGTATTCATCATAGGCGCCCAAAAATGGCGGATTTTATCCTAGGTAAAAAAACGTCAATGGAGAAACGCGGCCATCTGGCTTTCATTCCGCCCTACATGAATTTCCAGAATGGAGTAACAGCAGGCTGCGACCTAGTCTCCTGGCGTGGTTCAGTAGCCGCGGGTTTTCATGATTCTGAACATTCATTCTTAAACATTTACAGTTTTGCGTATTTTCCATGGTTCGCGATTTTAAGCAAAGCCCAAGGTTTATAAAATGTATTTGTTAAACCTTATAAAAGATTTCCAATGTTTAAACATTTTAAATCCTCATGGCATATTCAAACGAATTTTCCCAAAAGACTATAGAAGTCGAATTTATTTTCTTTCTCATGGTAAATACATATTATTTGCCAAATGACTATACAAGTCAAATTTATTTATTTTCCAAGGTAATATTTATTTAAAATATAAATAAGATGTTATATTTATATTTTGCATTATATTAAATATATCTTATTATAGTTCTATTTACCATATTAAATATATATATATATATATTTAAATGTTTTAATATTTAAATATTACTATAGATATATCTATATATTTATTCCAGGTAAAACTATAATAACGTTTATATTAAATATATATATAAGCACATTCATATATTTACATTTAAATATATCTATACATATTTGTATTTAATTATCCAAATACGTGTATTATGGGCCAGTCAGCATACCCTTAATACCCCTGTTTGTACAAACATGTATATATACGTTTAACTGTAAATTTAAGGCATCAATATAACGTTATAACAAAATTATAGATAGTGTGCATATGTTTATAGGTGTGCCAACCATGTATATGTATCTGTATGTATGCCATGTCGACACGTGTATGGCATAATAATTGCCCATCATACATCTGTATCGACATGTCATACATGTTGTTACGTACATATGAGTGGTACATGTATACGCATATACATCCCGTCTATACCACACTTATCAGTTCACATTTCACATTCAAGGCTCACAGAACAGTAAGTCAGTCAACAAGTAGCACCACTCATAAAGCATAAAGAAGTAATCCCAAAACTCTTAAGCCTAAGGATGACTTATCAAGATAACTCAATCTGACTCAGTTCCCAAAACCCTTAGTGAAGTGTGTGTATGCTCAACTTGATCAACTTTACCGGTTATTCGACCAAGCCCCTCTCCCGAGTGATGTTTCCCCTCCGCCTGGAGGAATAGTTCCTGTTCCTGCATCCATTGGCACAAAACCACGGCAGTTACTTGCTCATAACATTTGCAGTATATAAAACAATTATAAAAACAAGACTAATTACTCTCCTTTATGCATTGCTTTACCCAAGAATAACATCAATCATGAACACGGAATGAGCCAATCATAACATGTAAAAAGATTCTCAAATTGATAACAAGTTTCAACACATTTTATTCATTCAAATCCTTCCTTACAATCAGAATGCTCTAAGCATCACTAAAATAGTAACTATACAATTTTGGGGTGTAACATAGCATGAAGAATGAAAACCCTAATTTCATAGACTTAGCCAAAATTTCAACTAGGTCAAATGATGGGACATCCTCTGAAGGACAGAAAGATCAGAGAGAGAGAGACGCAAAACAACCCAAAACTAAAGCCAAAAGACCAGAATGGAGCAAAATTTAGCGGGTCCCCATTTGAATGGAGTGATGAGTGAAAAGGTCACAACGGGACTATACTCTATATGCATGCTCAATGCTTTCCTTTACCTTCATGGTTGTTTCCAAGGTGCCAACACACTAACAAATTTTGTCTTATCATAATGTTGCAAGGAGACCTAACCAATTTTCTACCAAAGATACTCTTGGCTCAAAATTTTGACCCATTTATGAGCCAACTTTTCTTTAAGGAGCCTCAATTGCTATGTGAAGAATTTTGGAGAGATATTCTCCAAGGTCCAACTGACATACCAATTCCAATCCTCTAGTATGCTAGAAACACACTCATGGAAACCTTTAACCTTTTTACAAATAGGTGTGATCATGAAGACTTCTTGTATTGGTTTTCCTTCACTTTGCTCAGTCCATTATATGCCTTGAAATTAACATCAATCCTATTTTGTACATAGTAGATTGTCCAAACCGAAGAGAATGAATGAAACCAATGTCATTGGCCCCTACCCAAGGAGGAATTGCTTCATTGATAGGAACGTAATCATCTTGTTGTCTTTAAATATAACAACCCCTTAATACTCATGTATAGAAAAATTAAGTTTTAGCTCTGTGTTGAAAATGTAAAAATGATGGGGAATTAAACCTTCAAGAAGCCAATTTCCAGAGGTAAAGTAGAATTTGCATAACCAAATCTTGCTATTGATGGATCTTTGTGTGGCCATGATAACTTGCATGCCTAAACATAATTCAAAGGGATATCCTTTCCCTCACACGGAAAAAGCTTTGTATTCTAGTCTCACAAATGAACTTGGCAAAAAAAAATATTTCACTTAATCCCAATATTGTAGTTGTTTGTACTTTGTAGTGAATATCTCACCAAGGCTATGGGATTCCTTAGAATATATAAGAAGTTTTTGTTAGGCATTCATCCTCCTCAAGCACGCTTGCCTCAATCTCCTTGATGAATGTTTGGACAATGGTATCTAAACTAACCTTCCTCGCCTAATCATCCTAAATTTGCACATGTGACCTAGTGTATATCCCATCATGCAACTTGTATTGTTGTCATGGACTTGAGTCTCACACACAAACCTAGTGTGTGCATAAGGCTAGTGCTTGGGTGGGTGTAAGAACCCTAGTTTACCCCAACTGGATTTTTGAACTTCTGAACTTGTGTTTTGATTTTTTTGTTTTGGGTTTTATTCTTTTTTTTGTGTTTTTGATATAAGATGCAATAATTACAGATGCAAAGTAAAAATGCTCAACTAGAGAATGTAAAGCAACTACAAAATGAATATGCTGCAAAGAGATATCTTTATTGGATTTTATCTCAAAAAGGGCAAGGCAGTTTGGCCTAAGGTAAACACGCCAAGGCTGGAAGATGGTACGGCTGGCCTTATTTCAGTCTGTACGGCCTTTGGAGAATGCACTCACCAATGAATGAATGCCACCCTTATGATGTTTGACCTTCTCAACAAGTTTTTCTCAAAACCCTCGATGAAACCTTCACAATATTTGCACAAAGTTGACCTTTGAGTGAAGCCAATCTGATTAGCAATCTTCAGTTGATGTTGCACAACCTTAGAAAGCAAGAACAATGAAGAATGCATGTTCTCCAATGCTTGAAAGCTCTGTAAATGCAGAAACCTTGGGTTTCACTCCTTCAACACCCAAGTAATCATAAAAGATAAATTATCAAATGTTCAATAGATGAATCGAATTTCTCTTTAGCTCAATATATACTTTTCTCATGGAGGTCAATCCCTAATTTTTCCTTTTTGATCATTTAAATAATATAAAGTTTGCACTTGAGAAATATTAAAATAATGTCTTGAAGTTGGCGCCCAAGTCATTAATTATAAAATGGCCCCCTTTTTAATGTCACCATGACCCATTAGACATAAAGTGCAAATATAACGTTATTTTGTAAACTTATGATATTAATTATTATTAAAGTCACCTTTAATAATAATTAAACGTTATAACTTGTGCAATACACCTTATTTCTTCAAACCAACTGAACTTCGAGATCGACAATGCCAACACCTCATGTTCAGGTGCCCTGCTATACATAGAAACCCTAGACTCCCGTGACCTGATGACTTACTATAAATAGTGTGTGAAACTGAGTCCTAAAACACCAAACGAAGGCCAATCCTGAACCAACTAAGCTTTGGAGAAGAGTAATGTCATCAATTGACCAAGTATCTGCCTCAAAAGACCTTTTGTCCAAACCCATTAGCCTACAAGGGTCAGAATGATAGGCTAATCCCACTAGCAACTGATCTCTAGCTAGAAAGGGACATTACAATCCGCCCTCCTTGAAATTGCATGTCCCCAAGCAATCTCAACTCCAAATGCTGCAAAATATCCTCGCTCTCCCATGTAGCATCCTCTACCGGAAAGTCCCTCCATTTAATCAAATATTCCCTGATGACTCATCTCCATAACTATCTCTCTCTAACATCTATGATGGCCTTAGGTATTAAAATCAATTTCCCCTCATCATCCAAGGGTGGTAAAGCTGAGGAGGGAACAACACGATGTCCTAACACCTCTTGAGGCACGAAACATGGAATACATTATGAACCCTACTATTTGCCGGTAGGTCCAACTCATAAGCCACCTCACCTACCTGCCTGATAATCCTGAAAGGACCATAGTATCATGGCTTGAGTTTCTCTACACCACTCTTCCTAAGAGTGGATTGACAGTAGGGTTGTGTTGTACCCAAACTGAAATTTTTGCTTCATTAAGGCATTTTGCTTAAAATGGTCTAAACCTTGTAAAAGTGGGGTCAAAAGTCAGTTTTTGGGCAAATAAAGTATGGGCTTTTAGTCAGTGTGATGCTAGGAAGATACTGGCAAAATTTGAAACTTTTGAAAATTAGGGTTTCTGAAATCTATTTTTAGCCCGAAACCCTAAAAAATAGGAACTTGTCAGAATTGGCTGAAATTAATTTTGATTGGCTTATTTCACATCACAATCATAGTGGTGAAGTTGGTTTCAGTTCAAAGTCAATTTAAGGCTGGTAGGTAGTTTTCACTTTTTCAGGAGAAAAGTTAGGATCTTCGGGGTCATCAATGGCAGTTGGCCAGTACCAGGTATCAATATCTAAGCCTGAAACTCAAAGAGGAACGCTCTACGATAAAAGATGTTGGAAATAATGCTTTTTGATGGAGGGGATTTTCAGATTGGCAAAAAGTGCTAAAATATTCTAAGTCTGGGAACTTTTCACTACGTAACGTAGTAGACACTTGTGCAATCAACGTGCAAATCAACTTTATAGTGTCCGTACATGTGAAAATGATGAAGTATAGTCATCCACACACCTCAGCAGTCACAACGCTTCGACATGGTCAACCGCAGGGATGGATACAGCATTTGCAAAGCATAAAATGGTGAAAATCAATGAATTCAAAACAAATCCGCTCCCCTGTAGCCTAGGGGCGCCCTTCCATTTGAAGGTCAAGATTTGAGTGTTTTGGATTAAGACCACATTCATTATGTTATGTTTTCAGTCAGCTTTCCGATTAGCCATGAAGCAAGATTATCCGAGTTACAGAACTCCGGCAAACGAAGACAGAAGTAGAGGTTGCGAAGAGTGTTTTCTCACAAGGAGGCAGTCTAGAGATGCAAATCCGCTCCCTTCTAGCCCAAGGGCGATTTTCTTTTTGAAGGCCCAGATCTAGATGCATGTGTGTTTTGATGGTTTCAGTCTTTGCAGAATTAGTTTGGCTTTTCAACGAGCTATCAAGCGGAAGCGTATCCAGTACAGAAATCCGGTTATCAGCGGTAGAAGTGGAAATTGCAAGCAAGATACATGTCAGATGAGGTTTCTAGAAATGCAAATCCGCTCCCCTGTAGCCCAGGGGCGATCCTGAATATGATTGGTTTGATGGATGAATTTGCAATTGAGGTCTTCCTGAGATCTCTTCCAGCTCAGTCCAGCTTTGCAGTGTATCCGTTCACAAGACGATCCGATATTCTGAGTAACTGTGACAGAGGTCCTACCGAGCACGTAAAACAGAGGATGGTGAAGCGTAGCTACACAAAGCTGCACAGCTGTAGGCTAGGGGCGATTCTCCTTTAGGCCTGCCAGACGGGGTTATTTGCAATTACAGTCTTCACAAGACTTGTGTGCAATTACTCAAGCTATCCAACGAGTCTAGCCGACAACCTCCGGGATTTGGCGAGTGCTCGTACGTGTGAGGTCAAGATGATAATGCTGTGAAGAAGAGCTGATTAAAGGCAATTCAAAAAATGACTAAGTGTAAGAATATAATTTTCTTTGAAAAAGGTGATTTTCTTTTAGAGGCCTTAAAAGCAATTTTCTGGCTTCGTCGTCTCCAAGAACATCTCTTGCAAGTTGACCAAACTGTACAGCAAGACAGGCGGCACGCGTATCGGAACATTCCAGTTCCCGGTATCAAGGGTCAAAGTATGGTGTTCAGATGAAAATCACACTTTTGTTAGAATGGTGTTTGAGCTATCACAGAATAGGGGTGCCCATTCTTTTGGGGTTCTTAATACAATTTTCAGATCCCTCACATATAGTCATTGGATGCAGAGAACTTCTAGTCATGCAATGAATCCATTATTCAGTCAATGGAGTTCATTATTCACTGTCAGCGGCAGTTTGAAGCATCAAAAGGCGATATGAAGAAATGGCTAAGTCTGGAGTCAAAACATCAATTTAATCAGAGGCGCCTAATTTTCTAAGGTATCAGATGATGATTTTAGCAGTTGTTGCTCCTAGCAAACATTTCATCCTTGTCATACAAGCTTCGCAGTGGATATCTCAGCACGGTCGCAGGATCATTCAATCATCCGGAAATCAGAGTTGAACAGGGTCAATTGTAACTTTGCAGTCAGCTACAAAATAGGAGATTCTTAAAAATCTCATAACTCTTGCAAATGGAAGCCTAAAAGATCAAAATTTGACTTTTTGGAATCATGGAAGTATGTTGAACACAGCAAGATGCTATTTTTGGCAAAAATAAAAAAAAAAAATTTGCATGCAGAGCATTGAAAAGTGACGAATTTCTTCAAAGACAGATATTGGTGCCATTTTTAGTTTTTTGCATGTTTTAAAAATTAAGATATTATTTTTAGTCTGAAGACTCAGAGACAGTGGCAGTTCAACTGGAGAGAAGCCAATCGAATTCTTTTTCTAAATTAGGGTTGCATTATGCATGCATGATGGTACGAATTGTTTATTTAAACAAGCATGGCGCCTTTCATCATTCACAGAGCTTTGAAAGTTCGAATTTCTTCAAAGAAATTGGCGAATTTTCATCGAAGGATCAAGTTCGAAGGTGATAAAATATTCTTTTGCAGGTACAAGTTCAGATTCAGCATCAGATTCAAGGCAGAGTGGCGATTTTGACAGAAGAAGATAATAAATAGATAAAAAATTAAAAAATATCTTTCTTCTTCTCTATATTTCTTCCATCTTCTCGTCTTAAATTCTCTTGCATGTTCGAAGTGTTGGCAGATTTTGGCAAAACAAAATATCTAGGTTGATTCAGAAGAGCTTTCTCAGCAAAACCCATGTGCCAGAATTTTTTAGGAAAATTTGTTCCAGAACATCTGTTCTTGAAGCTTTAATTTTCTCAACCGAAATTCTTTTGCATGGCTGAGTAAAGGGTAAATTTTTGCATTTCTGACGTTTTGGGTTGTCTTAGAATCATTTTCTGGACAAAACCCATATCTCAGATTTTTTCGTAAAAATTCTCATCCGACAAGCTATTTTTAGCCTCAACAGGCTATTTTTGGCTTTCCAGAAAAGTTGTCAGAATATAGCCGTGTGCACAGTCAAGAGGCAAGTTTTTCAGAATGCAGTTCACTCAGCTCGAATTCAAGACCAAATCGGTCTTAACCCATGACTTCATCGGAACAGTTGATACAGATCTACATAAGGTGTTGCGGGAGGTAGTTTTGGATCCACTCAAAATCAGGGATTCAGTTATCGAGAATATTCAGCAATCCGGGTTACTTGAGGCCGCTTCCATACCTATTTCGGTGCATTGCGTGGAGTTTCTAATATCTTGCATCAAGCACTACAATTCTGCTACACGAGAGATACGGTCAATAGATGGACGTGTCATATGCAGTCTCAAACCCCTTGATATCGAGCGAAGTCTGGATATTCCTCAACATTCGGATGGGATGGTTATTTCCATGAGTCAGAGCGAGCAGGCATTCAATGCTGGACTGGATAAGTGTCAGAACAAGATGATAGAGAGATGGCTGAAACAAAAGAAGAGCAAGTTGCCAAACAACTTGGGTCGTGGCGAGTGTAAGGATGAATACAATATTTTGATTACACTGCTTAATCGTGTCTCAGGTCATGCAGATGCAAACAAATTTCACCCGTGGATGTATTATATCATTGGTAGAATCATCTCGGGGCAAGAGCATTATGACTGGGCATCCTTCATCAGCGATGTTATTCACGAGCAAATCACCGGTTTCCTAGCTACGCATCAATTTCATATGTTTTCTTACCTGGTGTACTTGATTGCTTATCAGAATCAGTTTAATGGTTTGAATACGGTGGGCATACTCAGTGTACAGAAAGTCTATCGTTACTATGACCAGCTTGAGTTCACAAAGGCTGAAAGTCATTTTAAACGTGTACAAGAGGCTTTCTTGACTTATACAGTGAGAAACTTGGACCGGGAGTTGCATATTCGCATCTCGACAGTTGCCAGAGCAGCAATGAAGAATTGGGCAGATTGGTACATTCAGTTCCCTATATACACCTATATCCGTGTCTATGGATACACAGGAAAACCAGGTATGTTACCACCTTATCCTTCGGATAAAACAATACTCATGGAGTTCCTAAGGCAGCTATATGAAGTTCAAAAACGTTTGCGCATCAAGCGTAAACCAGCTGCCAAGTTTCCTTTGCAATTCGGGATGTATTGGTGTAAGACGGCAGTTGATGCTAAGACCGCAGGTCAAGAGTTAGAAAATTGCAAACTCAAGTACCTGGTGGATACACGCACATATGATCCTTGGGGTCATTACGCAGCTCGCCTGGGTAATCTCTCTTATCACAAACCTACGATGGAAGATTATTGGGTGAATTGTGAGGATGATTTCGAGGTTCGCAGACGTAGCTATAGCAGGTTCTCTCTTCCACAAGTTTCTTGTTTTCTTGGCAGAAGATGTGGAAGGATTGACAGAGGATGAGGGAGATACACTTCCTCAATTTTACAGAGAGCAGGTTGATGGACAACCACTGCCGTTAGTGAACTGGTATGCCAAAGAGTACGCATCAGTAAAGGAGAGATCGAGCAGGGTCATCCAAAATAGTACGCTTTATTTAGAAAGCAGAAGGTTGAGAAAGGCATCTATGCCTAGAGCAGAGTCGCCACCAAAAGGACTTGTATTGCCTTCTTCTTCAAAACCTAAGCAGAAGAAGAGGAGCAATCCTCCTAAAAAGAATCCAGTGCCTAGTAATTCGAAGGGAAAAGCATCTGTTGCGATTCCACATGTAGAGCCAGTCAGAGAAGTTATTCAGACTTCTCCGCAGCTTGAGGTTCAGCCCCGTATGCCATCACCGACACCATTAGAGCAGTCTCCCATTCCAATTCACATTGATTTGGACGTAGATTCACCTCCTCGCAGCGATTCTTTTACACATTCACATTCATCAGATCCTCCTGCGACTAGTACAAATCATTCCAGTGGGATTAGTCGGGATTCATCTTGGCTTGAGAGTCAACTGGGAAGAAAAAGGAGACAACCATCTTACATACTTGATCATTCAGATTTCGATCATGACCATCAAGATGTGCCTGAAAAGAGGATCAAGAAACAGATACATATTGGGAGAAGTGCAGATAAGGAATTCATTGTTGAGACTGCTGCACCTCCAGAAGATAAGAGTCTAGACGAGATGGAAGCTCAAGACTTCGAAGTTATCACAGTTCATTTCGGTAAGAGTACTCGTCAGACAGATATTGATCTCCTACAGGTTGCTACAGATAGCCAAGGATAGGATGGTGAAAGATGGTGAAGATAAATCAGCTCTCAAGGCTGAAATACAGCAGCTTCGCCAGTACATTTCTAGCCTTGTACACAGGAGGGGGATGTTGTCACCGCGCTTCCACATATGTTAGAACCACCAGCAGAGCAGGGTCAGATTGATCTCTTGGTTGCATATGGTAGGCGATTGGAGGAATGGGAGGAGGAGTTTGTTGCTAGAGGCCGCCTTGTACTTACAGAATTGTATCAATTGCGGTATAATGCACGTGAGCTTCGTCTACGACTTCAAGATGAGGAACGTGATTTGGGCATTAGTAGACCCTGGATGATTCTGATTGCCAACTTGGGAATGTCATTTGATTCAGTCACAGAGGCAGAAGATAAAGAAGAGGTCTACATTTGGAGAACACAGTTGATCTTCAAGGCAGAGATAGAAGGAAAGATCGTATCTGAGGTGGCTGAGAGCAGAGAGCATGTTACTAGTGCACTCCGCTATATAAGAGACTTTGTGTCTCAATTACCATGTGTATATCAGCGTGTGGGTGGTGACTATGTTGAGCTTGCTGACATCCAGTTAGAGCTCCAAGCACTTATTCACGGTATTTTCAGTGGTGAGACCGTTGGCTGTAAGATGAATCAGCTTACAGCCATGTCAACATTGTTTGATGAGGCAATCAGGAGAAAGGGTGAGTTCCAGTGTCAGATGACTAATGGAGAAGACATGCTGCACAGACATAGGATTCTTCGCCAGAGCTTCAGTTCCCCAGATGGAGATGCAGTCAACGACCTCGTAGATGGGTTAATTTCTCAAGATCAGGGCCAGTAGACTTCAGTTAAAGGCGTCCCACCTTTTTCCAAGATAGACATTAGACACAGGAGTTAAACTCGAGGTCTCTTTCCGAGTTAACTTGTTGTTACACATTGCATGCCATGTCTGTCTTGGAAATATCTACAAACACTTGGAGTTTAGATTAGATCTTTCAGTCAACTGATGATAGCATTCCAGTTGACTTGCTTTCAATAAGGACGTGCATGTTGCACCTTGTCCATTTAGATTAGATGTTTCAGTTAACTGATGATAGTTTCCCAGTTAACTGTATAGTTTCATTCAATTAGGGTTTAGGAATAAGATCTTGCATGCATTGCAAGACTTTAGTTGACTCAAGGTGATTTTAGGGTTGCCTACACCTTGAAGTCTATAAATAAGAGCTTTAAGCTCATTTGTAATTGAACTTTTGCTTGATAGCATACATGTTGCGCCTACCTTGCCTGTAGTATTGCTATTATTGTATCTGTTCAAAGAGTAATTGCTGTTATAATAAATTGTTGCACCTACCTTGCCTTCATGTTATTGTTATGGTGTTTATTCGACCTTAGTTAAATGGGGTTGCTGGTTTGATCGTTATTGCATGCGTGTTGCGTCTATACAATCTACTGTCCCAGTTGCTTACCTTTTGTTTTGTTTATTATAAGCCTATTCAGAAGAGCAAATAGTTGCGCCTACCTTGCCTTCATGTTGCGAAACTGTACTCAAAGCTTATCGTATGATGTGTGTTATAGTAGACTCATTCAGCCAAGCAAATAGTTGCGCCTACCTTGCCTTCATGTTGTGAAGCTGTACCAGGTTTACCGTTCATTTGTTTGTTTTAATAAACTTCTTCCCGGATTAGCAAATAGTTGCGCCTACCTTGCCTTCATGTTGTGAGCCCGCACCTGGAGTTTATCGTACAATACATTCCTGCTCCATTTCCTCATGCTCTGTTTCTTGAGGAAATTGGATAGATATTAAAGAAGTTAGCTTAGTTGTAGTTACATGATCTGCGAAACCAGAAAATACTTAGCTGCAACGTTCTAGGTTTTCTTAACCTTGTGCCTCTACCAGCTGAGAACAAAAAGATAGGACATTAGTTTAGTTTTCTATTTTATGCATTCCAGCACGAGGGAGCTTCCCCTCCTAATTTGAAGAGCACTCATTACATAGTGTGCATAGCTGTCCATACAAACTCACACTCCAGAGGTGTTAGTTCTTATGCCAACAGTTTTCTGGCGCCCACCTTGGGGCACGAGGCAAGAAAACATTCAAGAAAGCTTCATGCTTTATGTCACGGGTATGACCATTTGGCGTCCTACTGCTCCAGTTCAACAACCAGGACTTACTCCAGCTGCCTTACAGCCAAACTTTGTGCTAATTCAAGGCGAGCAGTTAGACATCATCAGTAGCTTGCGAAGTTTTATCTTTGAAAATCATACATCTACCACTCAGTGGAGAAACGCAGCTACTACTCTGGATAAAGAAGAAGAAAAGGCGGATCTTGCAGCAGGTAGACCAGTTTTGCCACCACCCGCGTGGGAATAAAGCAACCTGGCTTACCAAGTTTACTACAGAAGGAGGCGAAATCCTCCCATTCAAGAAGAGCCGCACTTTGAGGAGGTTCCTGAGCATTTTCTAGAAGGATTAGAAGAAGAATCTCCAGCCCCACCTGTCACAATGGGCGACAACGACAACAACAACAACAACAACGGCAACGGTCGGAACGGAAGGAACGTGAGACGTCCAACCCCACTACCTTGGGGCAATAACATCGGACCGTTGGCCTTACAAGGACATCATGAGCTGCCTAAGGGATCACGAAAGCACTTTCCTCGATTCCATGGCGATGGATCTAAGCATCCAGATGAACACATATCAGCATTCACAGCGGCTTGTTCCATTTTGCATGTTCCACATGAAGACATAGCTGTTCGTCTCTTTGTTAAGACCCTGGAAAGCAACGCATCAGACTGGTTTCATAATCTTGAACCTGGTCTTATCACAAGTTGGGCAGTCATGAGTGAGAAATTCTTGGCAAGGTTCAAGCCTGCCGAGGATAATCACCAATTATTTGCACAGCTCTCAAACTCAAAGATGGAGCCTAATGAACCAATGAGGGAATTCATTGCAAGGTTTAACCACCTTGTTACACGTCTTGCCCATACATTAAATCCATCTGATGAGATTTTGATGAGCAACTTCATCAATGCACTACCGTCAGAAATAGCCTTTCTCTTAAAGGGAAGTGAAGAAGTAGATCTACAACTCACTCAAGAGGAAGCTATCAAAATTGAAGTTAATATGATTACGACGGGCAAGATGAGGAATGATTCAATCAGACCGCTTGTTCAAGCGTCTGCTGATCCGCTACTTCAGAAAGTAGCCAACGAGGTGACCATTCTCAAGAGGCAGTCACCCACACAAGGGCAGCAAGCACTGCCTACACAAGACTCATATCAACCGCCATATCAACCTCAACAGCCGTACCAACCGAAGAATAACTTTCAGCCTTTCAACAACTACAAATCAAAGTTTCTGCAAGGACAACAAAGGCATGTTGAAGCTGAGAAGTCTACTGCTTATTGCACTTTCCATGATACAGTTGAACACACCGGATCTACATGTCCGGAAAATCAAAGAATGAGTCAACTCATGGGATTTGCTGAGGCTGCTCCTAGTTCAAGTTTCGTACCTTCACCAAATACAAACGTTGTCTCACCACAGACAGGCAATTTTGATGGCGACTCCGCAACGGGATATTTTGATAGAGAACCCGTTAATGAACAAGAAGAAGAAGAAGAAGAAGAAGACTATTGCCGATACTCTCTTGCAGTCAATCATGAGAACATCTCATCACCTGTGTTTACACGTGCACAACACTTCAAAGCACAAAAAGAAGAAGAGGAAAAGCGGAAGTCTGATGAAAAAGGAAAGGAAGTGGCTTCCACTTCCAATCAAAGGTCTTCACAAGTAAACACCGTGCCGGCTGTTCAAGATCCATCCTCAGCAAGCTTCGACATTGTGTCTTCCATGATGAAGACGAAGGTACAAATTTCACAACTGGAGTATCTTCAGGATCATCCAGAGCAATTGGAAAGAATCCTCAAGGTGGTAAAGAAGAAGGTTGTAATTCAGCCCACATTACTTGAATCCTCTGTTCCAGCAGAAGACAAGCCAAAGCCGTTCTATATATCTTTGTATATAGGAGGTTTTAAACTCAGCAATTGCATCATAGATAGCGGAGCGTCAGACAACGTTATGCCTTTACAAATCATGAACGCGTTGGGACTTTCGTGCACCGAAACCAAGGAAAAGTGTTATTCACTTGAATCAAAGCCGATGTCGTTGGTTGGTCAACTAAAAGATGCGCAAGTAAGGCTAGCATCTTGTCCAGAAAAGAAGATTATGATGACTATCTTGATCGCTGACATTCCTACAAGTTACGGGATGTTGCTCAGCAGGAGTTTTTGCAAGGATCTTGGAGGAGAAATTCAGTTGGATTGGTCGTTCGCGACAATTCCATTGAAGAAGGGAACATTCAAGCTGGAGCCTGAGGTGAAATCAAAGTTTACGGTGGTTAAGTCCCAGTTTTCGGATGCACAAGTGTTATATCAAGACACGGGACCGAGGACATATGCTATGATATCTGATGTCAATGAAGATTGTCAAAATTTTGCAGTTTCCACGACTACATCACATGAAGAATCAAAGATGTGGAGGATGCAGTTCGATGGCAGTTGTTCAACGTCAGGATCAGGAGCGGGAGTAGTAATCATCTCTCCCGAAAGTTGCTTATATCCATTCGCATATAGGTTGCAATTTCAATGTACTAATAATACTGCAGAGTACGAGGCGCTTTTATTGGGTCTCAAAATGCGAAGGATATGGGGATCAAATTACTTAGAGTTGAAGGAGATGCAGAGCTCATTGTCAAGCAAGTCAGGGAGCAGTTTCAAGTTAGAAAGAATCGCCTTCAATCCTATAGACAGAGGGTGTGGAATGCCATCGACTAGTTCGATGCTTTTGACATCCAATATATTCCAAGAACGGACAATAGCAGAGCTGATGCCCTTGCAGTGTCAGCTGCTCTTTTCATGCCGCATTCTGACTTTCGTCAGAATTCTTTTGCTATTGAACTAATCTATAGGCCAGCTGTACCAGATAATGCAGACAACTGGCAAGTCTTTGATGACGATGATGATATCAAAGAGTTTCTCGTTATGGGAGACAACTACAAAGAATTGTTCTTTGAAGGGAATCCTACTCCTTTCAAAGAGTCAATTGCTGAAGACTCTGAAGCTACAGAATCCAGAATCATACAATTAAAAGGAAATCAGATTCCCAAAGGTTTTGTCTCTTTAGAGGATATTTTTGACCGGCACGACCGTTTCATCCAAAATCAGAAGATGTCAGGTGTTAATACTTCTACTGAACATTTCCAAGTGAACATCGGCACCAAAGACAAACCTCGGTTTGTGAATCTAGGCAAGTGTTGTACTACAGAAGAAGCTGAGAAGTTTATCGCCTTGTTCAAACAATACAAGGATGTATTTGCCTGGTCCTATGAAGACTTGAAGGTCTTCACACCCATAGAATTGTCACATACAATTCCTCTGAAGTCTGATGTTAAGCCTTTCAGGCAAAAACAGAGACATTACAATCCGCGGATTCAAGATACTATCTACGCGGAAATTCAGAAGATGGTGGATGCAAAGATAATTTACCCAATCCATCACTCCACCTGGGTGTCTAACATTGTTCCTGTGCGCAAAAAGAACGAAGAAATCAGAATTTGCGTGGATTTCAGGAACATGAATTTGTCGTCCTTGAAGGACAATTATCCCTTACCGATCATGGAGCATACATTGCAGACAGTCACCGGATCGGAGATGCTATCACTTCCTGATGGTTTTTCCAATTACAATCAGATTGCAGTGGCCGAGGAAGAGCAGATCAAAACAGCTTTCACCACGCCGTGGGGAACGTTTGCTTATGAGAGGATGCCTTTCGGCCTTATCAACGCCGGTGCTACTTTTCAGAGAGCCATGGATTTGGCGTTTGGGGATCTAAAAAATAAAATAATAGTAGTTTATGTAGATGACTTGACGGTTTTCTCAGATAAACGAAGCGATCACTTTTTGCACCTCGCAAAAGTTTTCGAAAGATGCAGGCATCATAGAATTTCATTGAATCCTAAGAAGACCATCTTCGCGGTAACGGAGGGCAAGTTACTTGGCCACATCGTTTCCAAGGAGGGAACTAAAATTGACCCAAATCGGGTGGATTCAATCAAGAGCCTGTCTCTTCCTACAAGTAAGAAACAAGTGCATTCCTTCTTCGGTAAAGTCAACTTTATCCGAAGGTTTGTACCAGATTTTTCGGAGCTGACGAAGGAAATCTCAGCTATGATGAAAAAGACGTTCAATTTCATATGGACAGAAGAAGGTAGACAAGCCTTCATCAAAATCAAGGAAGCTATTGCTACCGCACCAACGTTGGTACGTCCTAACTTTCAGAAGGATTTCATCCTTTACTGTTATGCGTCGAAGCACACGTTGTCTGCAATATTGACTCAGAAGCTCAGTGAAGAAGGAGAATCTCCTATCGCATTCATGAGTACCAGTTTTAAAGATTGTGAATCGCGCTATTCTCAAATTGAGAAGAATGCGTATGCTGTCGTTAGAGCTGTCAAAAATTTCAGGTTCTATATCCTGAATTCACATACTACGGTGTTTGTCACCGATCCAGCAGTAAAAGGTGTGCTAACTCAACAGGAGATGGGCACGAAAAGAGGAAACTGGATCGCGAGAGTTCAAGAGTATGATCTGGAGATCAAGCTAACCAAGCTCGTTCGCGGGCAAGGTCTTTGTCAATTATTGGCAGAAGATGGTGATGCAAAGAAGAAAAGCAATAGTGGAACTGAACCTGAACCAGAAGAGGACCTTCCTTTGGTCCTATTAGTTGATTCTGCGGAAGAATGGTACACAGCCTTGTGGTATTATTCAACTTATGGAGAATGTCCACGTCACATGGACAAATAGCAGAAGAGAACATTGAAGCTGAAAGCACAGAATTTTGTGCTTGTCAATAACATTCTGTACAAGCGTGGCCTTGACGAACTTTCCTTTTATGCGTCGGTAGAGACCAACAACAGAGATTGTTGGATGCTTTTCACAGTCAAGCATGCGGTGGTCACTTCTCATCGAGGGTTACTGCATTCAAGATCCTACGAGCACGGTTCTATTGGCCAACCATGTTCCGTGACGCATATGAATGGGTGTATAGATGTCAGTCTTGTCAGCAGTTTGCTGGTAAAGTCAGATTGGCGGCTATTCCACTCAGGCCAGTTATCATTGATGCTCCATTTCAGCAATGGGGTATTGATTTCATAGGTCCCATCAACCCACATTCCAGTAAGGGGCATATTTATGTCCTTACAGCAACAGATTATTTTACAAAATGGGTTGAAGCGGTTCCTACCAAGCGAGCTACTTCAGAAGTTGTTTGTGACTTTTTAAAAGAGAACATCATTTCACGCTTCGGAGTGCCTCGCAAAATTGTGGCTGATAACGCAACAAGTTTCTCGTCAGAGGAGATACTTAATTTTTGTTTTGATCACGGCATCATGCTGTCACACTCATCAGATTATTACCCTCAAGGTAATGGACAGGCCGAATCATCAAATAAGAATATAGTCACAATTATGCGCAAGCTAGTTGACGCAAATCAGAAAGCTTGGCATAGTAAAATATATGATGCTCTTTGGGCTGATAGAATCACTCCCAAACGAACCATCGACACTTCGCCTTTTATACTTTTGTATGGTACAGAAGCAATGTTACCCATTACATTGGAGTTGTCCGCCTTGCAGTTGGCATCTACAATGGATGATGAAGGACTCAAAGATCCGATCAAAAGGAGGATTTTGTACCTGATGAAGCTAGAGGAAGAAAGGGTGGAGGTTGTCGATAGGATCACTCAGCATCAAGAGCGAGTGAAGAAGATTTTTGATAAGAAAGCTCGTCCGCGAGACTTCGAGATCGGAGATCAAGTCCTGTTATGGGACAAAAGACATGAACCTAAAGGAATGCATGGTAAGTTTGATTCCTTATGGTTAGGACCCTTCCAGATACATGAATCAAGAGGAGAGAACACATACATTCTCTCACATCAAGATGGAAGGCTTCTCCTGCTACCTTATAGCGGGCAATATCTCAAGCACTTCAACCCTCCGGGGGAGGAGTAATTTTTTTTGTAAGTTTTATAAATACTTTTTATGCTTTATCGTAATGTTGTATTGTGTTTCCCCGTTCAGTGATGTTTTGTCGTGTTTTAGGTGATTAAAATAGGTAGTCTTGTTTTAGGTGATTAGGAAAGTCCAAGTGTATTAGGTGATTAAGGAAAAGTCCTGACTCCAATGCCCAATGGTAAAGTCAATGGTCTACGAAACCAGAGATTCCTAGATTCTCCTATGCCGTAAGTATCCGACATAGTCACCAGACGGAGCCTAATGTTGTACCCAAACCGAAATTTTTGCTTCATTAAGGCATTTTGCTTAAAATGGTCTAAACCTTGTAAAAGTGGGGTCAAAAGTCAGTTTTTAGGCAAATAAAGTATGGGCTTTTAGTAAGTGTGATGCCAGGAAGATACTGGCAAAATTTGAAAATTTTGAAAATTAGGGTTTCTGAAATCTATTTTTAGCCCGAAACCCTAAAAAATAGGAACTTGTCAGAATTGGCTGAAATTAATTTTGATTGGCTTATTTCACATCACAATCACAGTGGTGAAGTCGGTTTCAGTTAAAAGTCAGTTTAAGGCTGGTGGGTAGTTTTCACTTTTTCAGGAGAAAAGTTAGGATCTTCGGGGTCATCAATGGCAGTTGGCCAGTACCAGGTATCAATATCTAAGCCTGAAACTCAAAGAGGAACGCTCTACGATAAAAGATGTTGGAAATAATGCTTTTTGATGGAGGGGATTTTCAGATTGGCAAAAAGTGCTAAAATATTCTAAGTCTGGAACTTTTCACTATGTAACGTAGTAGACACTTGCGCAATCAACGTGCAAATCAACTTTATAGTGTCCGTACATGTGAAAATGATGAAGTATAGTCATCCACACACCTCAGCAGTCACAACGCTTCGACATGGTCAACCGCAGGGATGGATACAGCGTTTGCAAAGCATAAAATGGTGAAAATCAATGAATTCAAAACAAATCCGCTCCCCTGTAGCCTAGGGGCGCCCTTCCATTTGAAGGTCAAGATTTGAGTGTTTTGGATTAAGACCACATTCATTATGTTATGTTTTCAGTCAGCTTTCCGATTAGCCATGAAGCAAGATTATCCGAGTTACAGAACTCCGGCAAACGAAGACAGAAGCAGAGGTTGCGAAGAGTGTTTTCTCACAAGGAGGCAGTCTAGAGATGCAAATCCGCTCCCTTCTAGCCCAAGGGCGATTTTCTTTTTGAAGGCCCAGATCTAGATGCATGTGTGTTTTGATGGTTTCAGTCTTTGCAGAATTAGTTTGGCTTTTCAACGAGCTATCAAGCGGAAGCGTATCCAATACAGAAATCCGGTTATCAACGGTAGAAGTGGAAATTGCAAGCAAGATACATGTCAGATGAGGTTTCTAGAAATGCAAATCCGCTCCCCTGTAGCCCAGGGGCGATCCTGAATATGATTGGTTTGATGGATGAATTTGCAATTGAGGTCTTCCTGAGATCTCTTCCAGCTCAGTCCAGCTTTGCAGTGTATCCTGTTCACAAGACGATCCGGCATTCTGAGTAACTGTGACAGAGGTCCTACCGAGCACGTAAAACAGAGGATGGTGAAGCGTAGCTACACAAAGCTGCACAGCTGTAGGCTAGGGGCGATTCTCCTTTAGGCCTGCCAGACGGGGTTATTTGCAATTACAGTCTTCACAAGACTTGTGTGCAATTACTCAAGCTATCCAACGAGTCTAGCCGACAGCCTCCGGGATTTGGCGAGTGCTCGTACGTGTGAGGTCAAGATGATAATGCTGTGAAGAAGAGCTGATTAAAGGCAGTTCAAAATATGACTGTGTAAGAATATAATTTTCTTTGAAAAAGGCGATTTTCTTTTAGAGGCCTTAAAAGCAATTTTCTGGCTTCGTCGTCTCCAAGAACATCTCTTGCAAGTTGACCAAACTGTACAGCAAGACAGGCGGCACGCGTATCGGAACATTCCAGTTCCCGGTATCAAGGGTCAAAGTATGGTGTTCAGATGAAAATCACACTTTTGTTAGAATGGTGTTTGAGCTATCACAGAATAGGGGCGCTCATTCTTTTGGGGTTCTTAATACAATTTTCAGATCCCTCACATACATTCATTGGATGTAGAGTACTTCTAGTCATGCAATGAATCCATTATTCAGTCAGTGGAGTTCATTATTCACTGTCAGCGGTAGTTTGAAGCATCAAAAGGCGATATGAAGAAATGGCTAAGTCTGGAGTCAAAACATCAATTTAATCAGAGGCGCCTAATTTTCTAAGGTATCAGATGATGATTTTAGCAGTTGTTGCTCCTAGCAAACATTTCATCCTTATCATACAAGCTTCGCGGTGGATATCTCAGCACGGTCGCAGGATCATTCAATCATCCGGAAATCAGAGTTGAACAGGGTCAGTTGTAACTTTGCAGTCAGCTACAAAATAGGAGATTCTCAAAAATCTCATAACTCTTGCAAATGGAAGCCTAAAAGATCAAAATTTGACTTTTTGGAATCAGGGAAGTATGTTGAACACAGCAAGATGCTATTTTTGGCAAAAATTAAAAAAAAAATTTGCATGCAGAGCATTGAAAAGTGACGAATTTCTTCAAAGACAGATATTGGTGCCATTTTTAGTTTTTTACATGTTTTAAAAATTAAGATATTATTTTTAGTCTGAAGACTCAGAGACAGTGGCAGTTCAATTGGAGAGAAGCCAATCGAATTCTTTTTCTAAATTAGGGTTACATTATGCATGCATGATGGTACGAATTGTTTATTTAAACAAGCATGGCGCCTTTCATCATTCACAGAGCTTTGAAAGTTCGAATTTCTTCAAAGAAATTGGCGAATTTTCATCAAAGGATCAAGTTCGAAGGTGATAAAATATTCTTTTGCAGGTACAAGTTCAGATTCAGCATCAGATTCAAGGCAGAGTGGCGATTTTGACAGAAGAATATAATAAATAAATAAAAAATTAAAAAATATCTTTCTTCTTCTCTATATTTTTTCCATCTTCTCGTCTTAAATTCTCTTGCATGTTCGAAGTGTTGGCAGATTTTGGCAAAACAAAATATCTGGGTTGATTCAGAAGAGCTTTCTCAACAAACCCCATGTGCCAGAATTTTTCAGGAAAATTTGTTCCAGAACATCTGTTATTGAAGCTTTAATTTTCTCAACCGAAATTCTTTTGCATGGATGAGTAAAGGGTAAATTTTTGCATTTCTGACGTTTTGGGTTGTCTTAGAATCATTTTCTGGACAAAACCCATATTTCAGATTTTTTCGTAAAAATTCTCATCCGACAAGCTATTTTTAGCCTCAGCAGGCTATTTTTGGCTTTCCAGAAAAGTTGTCAAAATATAGCCGTGTGCATAGTCAACAGGCAAGTTTTTCAGAATGCAGTTCACTCAGCTCGAATTCAAGACCAAATCGGTCTTAACCCATGACTTCATCGGAACAGTTGATACAGATCTACATAAGGTGTTGCCGGAGGTAGTTTTGGATTCACTCAAAATCAGGGATTCAGTTATCGAGAATATTCAGCAATCCGGGTTACTTGAGGCTGCTTCCATACCTATTTCGGTGCATTGCGTGGAGTTTCTAATATCTTGCATCAAGCATTACAATTCCGCTACACGAGAGATACAGTCAATAGATGGACGTGTCATATGCAGTCTCAAACCCCTTGATATCGAGCGAAGTCTGGATATTCCTCAACATTCGGATGGGATGGTTATTTCCATGAGTCAGAGCGAGCAGGCATTCAATGCTGGACTGGATAAGTGTCAGAACAAGATGATAGAGAGGTGGCTGAAACAAAAGAAGAGCAAGTTGCCAAACAACTTGGGTCGTGGCGAGTGTAAGGATGAATACAATATTTTGATTACACTACTTAATCGTGTCTCAGGTCATGCAGATGCAAACAAATTTCACCCGTGGATGTATTATATCATTGGTAGAATCATCTCGGGGCAAGAGCATTATGACTGGGCATCCTTCATCAGCGATGTTATTCACGAGCAAATCACCGGTTTCCTAGCTACGCATCAATTTCATATGTGTTCTTACCTGGTGTACTTGATTGCTTATCAGAATCAGTTTAATGGTTTGAATACGGTGGGCATACTCAGTGTACAGAAAGTCTATCGTTACTATGACCAGCTTGAGTTCACAAAGGCTGAAAGTCATTTTAAACGTGTACAAGAGGCTTTCTTGACTTATACAGTGAGAAACTTGGACCGGGAGTTGCATATTCGCATCTCGACAGTTGCCAGAGCAGCAATGAAGAATTGGGCAGATTGGTACATTCAGTTCCCTATATACACCTATATCCGTGTCTATGGATACACAGGAAAACCAGGTATGTTACCACCTTATCCTTCGGATAAAACAATACTCATGGAGTTCCTAAGGCAGCTATATGAAGTTCAAAAACGTTTGCGCATCAAGCGTAAACCAGCTGCCAAGTTTCCTTTGCAATTCGGGATGTATTGGTGTAAGACGGCAGTTGATGCTAAGACCGCAGGTCAAGAGTTAGAAAATTGCAAACTCAAGTACCTGGTGGATACACGCACATATGATCCTTGGGGTCATTACGCAGCTCGCCTGGGTAATCTCTCTTATCACAAACCTACGATGGAAGATTATTGGGTGAATTGTGAGGATGATTTCGAGGTTCGCAGACGTAGCTATAGCAGGTTCTCTCTTCCACAAGTTTCTGTTTTCTTGGCAGAAGATGTGGAAGGATTGACAGAGGATGAGGGAGATACACTTCCTCAATTTTACAGAGAGCAGGTTGATGGACAACCACTGCCGTTAGTGAACTGGTATGCCAAAGAGTACGCATCAGTAAAGGAGAGATCGAGCAGGGTCATCCAAAATAGTACGCTTTATTTAGAAAGCAGAAGGTTGAGAAAGGCATCTATGCCTAGAGCAGAGTCGCCACCAAAAGGACTTGTATTGCCTTCTTCTTCAAAACCTAAGCAGAAGAAGAGGAGCAATCCTCCTAAAAAGAATCCAGTGCCTAGTAATTCGAAGGGAAAAGCATCTGTTGCGATTCCACATGTAGAGCCAGTCAGAGAAGTTATTCAGACTTCTCCGCAGCTTGAGGTTCAGCCCCGTATGCCATCACCGACACCATTAGAGCAGTCTCCCATTCCAATTCACATTGATTTGGACGTAGATTCACCTCCTCGCAGCGATTCTTTTACACATTCACATTCATCAGATCCTCCTGCGACTAGTACAAATCATTCCAGTGGGATTAGTCGGGATTCATCTTGGCTTGAGAGTCAACTGGGAAGAAAAAGGAGACAACCATCTTACATACTTGATCATTCAGATTTCGATCATGACCATCAAGATGTGCCTGAAAAGAGGATCAAGAAACAGATACATATTGGGAGAAGTGCAGATAAGGAATTCATTGTTGAGACTGCTGCACCTCCAGAAGATAAGAGTCTAGACGAGATGGAAGCTCAAGACTTCGAAGTTATCACAGTTCATTTCGGTAAGAGTACTCGTCAGACAGATATTGATCTCCTACAGGTTGCTACAGATAGCGTCAAGGATAGGATGGTGAAAGATGGTGAAGATAAATCAGCTCTCAAGGCTGAAATACAGCAGCTTCGCCAGTACATTTCTAGCCTTGTACATAGGACAGGGGATGTTGTCACCGCGCTTCCACATATGTTAGAACCACCAGCAGAGCAGGGTCAGATTGATCTCTTGGTTGCATATGGTAGGCGATTGGAGGAATGGGAGGAGGAGTTTGTTGCTAGAGGCCGCCTTGTACTTACAGAATTGTATCAATTGCGGTATAATGCACGTGAGCTTCGTCTACGACTTCAAGATGAGGAACGTGATTTGGGCATTAGTAGACCCTGGGATGAGATTCTGATTGCCAACTTGGGAATGTCATTTGATTCAGTCACAGAGGCAGAAGATAAAGAAGAGGTCTATGTTTGGAGAACACAGTTGATCTTCAAGGCAGAGATAGAAGGAAAGATAGCATCTGAGGTGGCTGAGAGCAGAGAGCATGTTACTAGTGCACTCCGCTATATAAGAGACTTTGTGTCTCAATTACCATGTGTATATCAGCGTGTGGGTGGTGACTATGTTGAGCTTGCTGACATCCAGTTAGAGCTCCAAGCACTTATTCACGGTATTTTCAGTGGTGAGACCGTTGGCTGTAAGATGAATCAGCTTACAGCCATGTCAACATTGTTTGATGAGGCAATCAGGAGAAAGGGTGAGTTCCAGTGTCAGATGACTAATGGAGAAGACATGCTGCACAGACATAGGATTCTTCGCCAGAGCTTCAGTTCCCCAGATGGAGATGCAGTCAACGACCTCGTAGATGGGTTAATTTCTCAAGATCAGGGCCAGTAGACTTCAGTTAAAGGCGTCCCACCTTTTTCCAAGATAGACAATAGACACAGGAGTTAAACTCGAGGTCTCTTTCCGAGTTAACTTGTTGTTACACATTGCATGCCATGTCTGTCTTGGAAATATGTACAAACACTTGGAGTTTAGATTAGATCTTTCAGTCAACTGATGATAGCATTCCAATTGACTTGCTTTCAATAAGGACGTGCATGTTGCACCTTGTCCATTTAGATTAGATGTTTCAGTTAACTGATGATAGTTTCCCAGTTAACTGTATAGTTTCATTCAATTAGGGTTTAGGAATAAGATCTTGCATGCATTGCAAGACTTTAGTTGACTCAAGGTGATTTTAGGGTTGCCTACACCTTGAAGTCTATAAATAAGAGCTTTAAGCTCATTTGTAATTTAACTTTTGCTTGATAGCATACATGCTGCGCCTACCTTGCCTGTAGTATTGCTATTATTGTATCTGTTCAAAGAGTAATTGCTGTTATAATAAATTGTTGCGCCTACCTTGCCTTCATGTTATTGTTATGGTGTTTATTCGACCTTAGTTAAATGGGGTTGCTGGTTTGATCGTTATTGCATGCGTGTTGCGTCTATACAATCTACTGTCCCAGTTGCTTACCTTTTGTTTTGTTTATTAAAAGCCTATTCAGAAGAGCAAATAGTTGCGCCTACCTTGCCTTCATGTTGCGAAACTGTACTCAAAGCTTATCATATGATGTGTGTTATAGTAGACTCATTCGGCCAAGCAAATAGTTGCGCCTACCTTGCCTTCATGTTGTGAAGCTGTACCAGGTTTACTGTTCATTTGTTTGTTTTAATAAACTTCTTCCCGGATTAGCAAATAGTTGCGCCTACCTTGCCTTCATGTTGTGAGCCCCACCTGGAGTTTATCGTACAATACATTCCTGCTCCATTTCCTCATGCTCTGTTTCTTGAGGAAATTGGATAGATATTAAAGAAGTTAGCTTAGTTGTAGTTACATGATCTGCGAAACCAGAAAATACTTAGCTGCAACGTTCTAGGTTTTCTTAACCTTGTGCCTCTACTAGCTGAGAACAAAAAGATAGGACATTAGTTTAGTTTTCTATTTTATGCATTCCAGCACAACGAGGGAGCTTCCCCTCCTAATTTGAAGAGCACTCATTACGTAGTGTGCATAGCTGTTCGTACAAACTCACACTCCAGAGGTGTTAGTTCTTACGCCAACAGGTTGCAACATCAAATACACCATATACCCTACATCAAAAGAACGTTCAACTCTCCTCTGATCAACATACTGCTTTTGCAGATTTTGTGCCTTCTAAATGTTCTCACGAAGAGCTCTCATGATATCCTGGTTCTCCTACAAAAGATCCCCAGCACTAGGCATTCTAGTATCACTCAACAGTAAATCAAGAAAGTTGGGCGCATCATACCCATACAATTCCATAAACGGTGTCATCTGAATCGACATATGGTGAGTGGTATTATAACAGTACTCACAAAGATGAATCCATTTCACCCAAGCCTTTTGCTGCCAGCTATATAGTTTCGGAGGTATCCTTCCACCCATTTGTTTACAATTTTCATCTGACCATCTATTTGTAGGTGGTAGCTAGTGCTCAAAGTAAGCTTGGTTCCACAAAGTCTAAATAGCTCCTGCCAAAAGTGACTCAAGAACCGACTATCCCTATCGATGACAATACTCTGAGGTGAACCATGCAACTTGAATACCTCACAAAAAAACAACTCTGCTACCTATGTAGCTGAATATGTAGCTACAATCGGGAAAAAGTGAGCGTACTTCGTGAGCCAATCAACAACCACATATATGCAATCTTGACCTTGAGCTTTCGGCAAGCCCATAATAAAATCCATAGACAAACATTCCCACTTCCTGTCAGGAATTGGAAATGGCTATAACAACCTCGTAGGATAGGTATGCTCCTGTTTATTTTGCTGACAAATAGCGCACTCTCTAACATATCGAAGAACATCTGACTTAAGACCTTTCCAAGTGAAACGCTCCCGTATCTGCCTGTATGTTTTGAAATACCCAAGATGTCCTGCCATGGGCACATCATGAAAGGTTCTCAACACTTTGGTCTTCATCTCTGATCCTAGGGTCAAGAAAATTCTCCCTTTGTAAATGATAAGCTCATTTACAACTGAGTATCTGTTGTCCTGTACTAAACCCTCAACAATGCTAGAAGCCCAAGAGTCTTTGGCATACTCTATTGTAATTAAATGTCTCCAATCCTCTAAAATCTCAACCATGGGGCTCAAATGTGGTCGGCGGGACAAAGCATCAACAACAACATTTTGAGTCCCTTTGACATAGGCAATGTCAAAGTCATACGACTGCAACTTGCTTACCCACTTCTACTGACGATCATTGAGATCTCGCTGTCCCAGGAAATGTCTCAGGCTATTATGATCTGTCTTAACACAAAATTTTCTGCCAACAAGGTACTACTTGAATTTAGCCAACGCATGCATGATGGCTAACATTTCCTTGTCATATATACTGTAGCTCCTCTTGGGTCCCCCAAGTTTCCTGCTCTCGAAAGCAATAGGGTGCTTATCTTGCATAAGAATTGTGCCAATGCCCTCACCGGAGGCATCACACTGAGCTCAAAGGGCTTAGTAAAATCCGATAATGCAAGGACTGGACATGAATTCATCAAACACTTGAATTTCTCAAAACACTCTTGTGCCTCAAGAGTCCAAACAAACACACCTATCTTTGTCAAATTTGTAAGTAATGCTACATGCCGTGAATGCCCACTAACAAATCAATGGTAGAAGCCACACAAGCCCAAAAAATCTCTAAGTTGAGTAAGAATCTCAGGAGTAGGCCACTCAATTATAGCTCGGACCTTGTATGGATCCATGCGAACTCCCTCTACACTAATGATATGGCCTAGATATAGCAACTCAGCCATGCCCAAATCACATTTGGACTCCTTGACATACAAGGATTCCCTATCAAGAATACCTAACACGGTATCCAAATGGGCAATATGCTCCTCCCAAGATTTACTGTAAACCAAGATGTCTTCAAAGAAGACAAGAAATATATATCGCTTCAACCCAATCTCATACATCACGCACATTCAGCACAAATGTGAATCCTTAATGAATTCACTTCTGAATCTTTTATGCACACACTATGACCTTGAATATATCACACAGTATTGGCTAGGTAAGATCTTTCACTCCCAAACCAATCTTACCTTAAGGTTTCGTCTAAGGCAAAAGAGATGAACAATGTTCAACCTCACAAAGAAAATAGGGTTTCATAAAATAATACAAATGACCTTATTTGTAATGTCCCCTTTTTTCCGGGATCTGTATCAGAGCAGTGGTTAGCTTACTATTTGGTTTCCGTAGGCTAACAAGATGTGTAGGGGGCCCTTTGGAGGATATTCAAGGACTTCAGCAGGCTTGATGTTTTCATTCCGACATCTTCAGCTCAGTGATCGAGTATTTTTCTTGGTAGGCCTTACAAAGGCAGCTCGGAAGTTCTTCATTCACACTTGCTATCTATAGTAAGTTCTATCAGGTTCAGTGTCAGCACGCCTATAGTTGGTATTTGTGTCAGGACACTCTTAGGAGGTTATTGCTAGATCATTGCCGGGAGTAATTAAATCATTGAAGTCATTAAAGTGACTTTATGATTTAATGTTATAAAGTTACTTTTAATAAATTACTTTCTAATCTGGCGTTATAAGGTGAATAAAGTAACTTTAATTAAAATGATATATTTTAAGTTACTTTATTATTATTTCATTAAATGGTACATGTTTCGAAAAGTGAATTTAATTAAAAGATTTAAAGATGCCAAATGAGGTGTTGGTTTGTGGCAAGGAATTACTTTATTATTTTAATAAAGTTAATTGCCAAGAGGGGCGTAGGGTTTGGAGGTGAATAAAAGAGCAAAGAGAAGTCAATTTTCATTATCCTAGTTATCATTTACAAACAAAACTCTACGATCTGAAATTTATGCCTTTGATTCCAGGTATGGATTTTATGTATTTCCTAAAGCATTAATAAAAAATTCTGGTTATTTGTCTCTTGCTTTTGTTTGGAATTGTTCTTTTGCAAAATTCTATATTATCTGTATTGTTGAAATAACCCAAATCAGGGTGGGTTATTACATTGGTATCAGAGCTCTGCATTTCTTGCCAGTCTAAGGCGATTTTCAAAAAGAAAATTTCAAATTCCTAGGGTTCGAAGGGATTATCGATTGCAGGGATATTTCAGTCTAAATTTCAGAGTTCAATTGGAAGTATTTGTAGGGAGTTAAAAACTTATATCAGGTGAACATCATATTTCATTTGCAGTGTTATGATTATATTCATGTAAAAATCAAGTATAAACCCTTTACGGGTGCTGGTTGATTACTTCAAAAATCATTCAAAGTATTTGGGCAACTTGTATATGAGGAAGACGTGACATTAAAATTGGCAGCTAGTGAATGAAACCTTAGCTGCAGCCACTGCATGATATCACTGCATCCCATAAAAAAATATTTGATTATTTTATAAGGAGTCGTGCGGTTTGAAGGGTCAAAGGCTGACCATGTAAGCAGTTGAGGAGGAAAAAACAAATAGAAGTTTGCAAAAAAATACAAAATAGTCATCGCCAGCATTCTTGGAGGTATTACGTGGAGATTTGGAAGTGTTAAAACAAGCTTTAGGTAATCGCTGCATTCAAATTTAAGGAAGTATATAATGCCAGAGAATACACTGCGGAATAAAGACAAGGACGAACGCCAAGAGGAGATAAGAAAAAAGTGGCATATGGTTTTTCGGGTTTTATCCTAGCCCCAGGTGACTATATCTTGCATCAGGTCTAAGGAAAATGTGGACTTCGATTGATCATAGGCGAAAGAAACAAATCGTAGTAAAGACAAATAATGTTTGATTAAATATTCAGCACTGGAAAAAAGACAAATTCCTTGCCTATCGAGTGCAACATGTGTGTGAGCTTTCAGGAAGAGTCGAAATTGTTATCAGCGGATACTATGTAGGAGACCCCAGAATTAAATAAACCAGGCCAACCAAAGTCAAACCGTGGATTTTTTCTTGCAAATAACACAAAGTGCCGCAACCTCCCCCTTATCGATGCTATTTTCATTTGCCAAGCTGAATAATAAGGTAAATACAGGAATCACATTTCATTGATAGTTTCGGGAGCTAATCATGAGAGGGGCAAATTTGAGAACTGATTTCAATTACTAAGCAAGATAGTCAAGTGTTGATTTTTCTCCTTGCACAAACATGAACGTGGCTTCCAAAGAAATAGTGGAGGGTATTGACTCAAGTCGTGGATTTCATTTTGGTGATCACAGATCATTACATGGGCGTGTGGGCTATCTAATGCAGTTCATGCCATTTCTAGAGTCTACTATGCAAATATAAAGGTTGACTGAAGCATTTAGTGATTGGCATGAGTTTCAGGAGTCTAGTCGCTCCTTCTATCTTGCTGCTCAATCCATACCGTGGCCTCCTTGGGAGTATAGAAACTGTATGTGACTGATTCAGGAGGCGTGAATGTTCATTTTTGTAGGGCGTGGCCTTATTGGGGGTCGCAATTGCTTACATACACTATTGTGTTAAACTCAGACGGTTGCCATCTCCAAGTTGGTTCTAGAGTGTAAAACTGCATATATATATAATAAGTCGAAATCAGATCATAATTATTGTCTTCCTGAACATGTACAAGTTTGTAATTTGGTTTGAGACACCAAAGTCTGAGTTCTAAATTGTGTTGACTATACAAACATTGGAGCATGGGAAATATCAAATTGTTAGTTATTAGACCTGAGATCTCTAAAAGTCATAGTGGTAGAATGTATCCTCTATATAAATGTTTTATTCAATGATGATAGCTCAAATATTTTAAAATAAGTGCATTTCCATTCAGAACAGAAATGGGTAAACTGTTTGACAAAATGTTAATGTGTCAAACAGAGAAAATCGTTTAAAGAAATCAGTCAACCAAGGAAGGACACTGCAAAGGAAGCATTCATTGATCAGTTTCAGGGTAAAAGATGGCTATAGATAATTCCATGTTAGAGTTGATGCAAGATCTGTACATGCCAATGAAGGACCCTGATATTAAAACATATTTAAGGATGGTTGCAAAGCCAAAACATTTGGATGAAGAAAATGAATTGCTTCAAAGTGATTCACAACCTATAGGTGATCACGGGGAAGAAGTTGCACAGGTGCATCCGGATTTGTTGGAGCCTCGTCTATCAGTTGGGAAAACAGATGAGGAGTGCACAACAGTGATTTTAGGTGACAAGGATGTCATACCTGATGAGGGCAGTTTGGCAGAGTTCCAAGATAGTTCTTCGAATGTACATGCATCTATTTTGGAAGAGGAAGTGTGCAATGAATTTGTCAAATCAGCAGCCTCTAATAGTCCATTTGAGCCAACCTATGAGGTTCATAACACCAGTGGATATGGTGAGGATATGTGCAATGATGATGGTGCACATGACAATGTTTTCCAATCAGTTAATGACAGTGATTCAACATCCTATCATAGTGCTGATTACAAATCAAAAAATTTGTATGGAGATGACAGGTTCAAGGGTCCCATCATTTGGCGGGACAATTGAAGGTGAATGAAGGTATGACTGCTACAACCATAGAGCATTTTGATGTCGCTCATCAATTGATGGAAAACTATTGTTGGACTCCGGGAACACAAGAGCACTTTGATGGTGAACTCTCCTTAGCAGAATTTCAGGCACTCAGAGAAGCGTTGGGGGTAATGAAAACTAATTACCTTCAGTTACTATCAGATAGAGATCACCTTCTCATACTTGATGGGGTTTATTATGATGCACTAAGGGGGAAAGAAGAAGAGGTTGATGAGCTCATTCATGAGCTTGAGGTCACCATGGACTCTTTGAAGAGCACTCAAATAGTCCTTCAAGATTGAGAGACTCAAACTGACGAGCTCACTATGGAGTTGAGTTTGGTGCGGTCTTCATCACACATAGTTGAAATTCAGCTACCTATGGCAGCCATCAGTGATGAGCATACATCCACGAATTGTGGGAATGTACATATTGGAGATGTGGAAACATCCACTTTGTTTACAAGAGTAGATGACACAATTGGGGTGAGTGAACAGGATGAGCATAACAGGGAACAATATGTTCCAGCAGGTGTCCCTAAAGGAAAACACTTTACAGGTGATATAGGCAATGAAGTATGGAATCCACGTGACCATACTGGCATTCCTTTGACTGAAGCAGGTGACTTTCACCTTGATTGCATGGTCAGGTGTGCTCACCATTTTTCTTTTGGCCCACTCATATCTAATTCGACTATGATGTAGAAGACACGCAAGAGTGAGTTGGATAGTTGGTATGAGGTGTTTCTTTCTGTAGATGAAGAAAACTTACAGGTGTTCCGAACTACTTCTACAGGGTAATTATGCTATTGGGATACATGATATAGGGGCAGATTTTGAGCAGTTGGGCATTCCTAGTGTAGTTAGAATGGTGCAGTAGGAACCATAAGGAGACAGGAAAGACAAATTCCAAATTTTTCCATGGGATCTAGGTGGAGTACACTGTGTTCATTACAATGTGTTGCTTCACCAATTTCAGCTTGGTGAAGATTATATCAGAGTCGCGCAGCAGAGGTCAGCAGGTGATGGAAATGGCAGGCTTCTAGTTGGGTTATGGGCTTTGGGATCTTCTATGCTTGACAGTATGCTTCTTTTGCAGTTAGTGATTGACAGGGTTGTCGAGTTTAGTTCTACTTTTTCCCAATGGTTGCAGTGGAGCTTGGGTAGAGCATTGAATCAATTGGTTTGGGATACCGACATTCAGGATGGGCTTGGTCAAGTGAGGATTGCTTGGGGACAAGCAATCTTGGGGAGGGTAGACTGTAATGTCCCCTTTTTTTCGAGATATGTATCAGAGTAGTGGTTAGCCTACTATTTGGTTTCCGTAGGCTAGCGGGATGCGTAGGGACCCTTTGGAAGGTATTCAGGGACTTCAACAGGCTTGATGTTTTCATTCCGACATCTTCAGCTCAGTGATCAAGTATTTTGCTTAGTAGGCCTTACGAAGGCAACTCAGGAGTTCTTTGTTCACACTTGCTATTTATATTAAGTGCTACCAGGTTCAGTGGTGGCATGCTTGCAATTGGTATTTGTGTCAGGAGTAGGACACTCTCAGGAGGCTATTGCTAGATCACTGTCAGGAGTAATTAAATCATTAAAGTCATTAAAGTGACTTTATGATTTAAAATTTTAATGTTATAAAGTACTTTATAATATGGCATTATAAGGTGAATAAAGTAACTTTAATTAAAATGATATATTTTTAGTTACTTTATTATTATTTCATTAAATGGCAGATGTTTTGAAAAGTGAATATAATTAAAAGATTTAAAGAGGCCAAATGAGGTGTTGGTTTGTGGAAAGGAATTACTTTATTATTTTAATAAAGTTAATTGCCAAGAGGGGCGAGGGTTTGGAGGTGAATAAATGAGCAAAGAGAAGTCACTTTTCATTATCCAAGATATTATTTACAAAACAACGGTTGAGCAATAGGTTTGCAGGTTTGAAGCTTCAAGCTCATTAGAGGATGAAAACCCTTGATTAGGATAGGATCTATAGGCGTGAAAGACCATCCAAGGGTTCTAAATTCAATGGTCTCCATCAAAGGCCATTATCCGAGCATTTCATAGATTTACTTAGCATTTATTTTCAGCATTTACAGTTTACATCAGCAGTTTGAATAAAACAAAGGTCAAATCAGCAGTTGCACATTCAAGGGTTTACAGAGTTTTCAGGGTTCAGTGTGAAGATTGTTGATATTCATAGCTGTTGATCAAGCATTCCCCAATCTGAGACTTATGCAATTGATTTCGGGTATGGGTTTTATGTATTTCCTAAAGCATTAATAAAAAATTCTGGTTATTTGTCTCTTGCTTTTGTTTGGAATTGTTCTCTTGCAAAATTCTATATTATTTGTATTGTTGGCGAAATTCAAATAACCCAAATCAGGGTGGGTTATTACATTCTTCTCCAATTTCCCTTTTATAAGCATTTTTGAATTTTCACGAAATAATAATTTTAATTTACTTTTTAATAATAAGTCTTTAGCCCCAAATAAGTGACTTTATTTTATTATTTTCTTTTGAGCCTTAAAGTCACTTTAAAAATCACTTTTATAAATAATTAAATATATTAATTATTTAATATTTTAATTATTTACCCACACATCCATCCAAAGTTACGGAAAATAATAAAATAGCCCAAAAGTGAATTCTAATTATGCCAAAATACTCTAAAGCTCATTGGAGATCCAACTTTATTAAAATTGATACTTTCCAAAAATAGAATATTCATCCAAAAAGTTCGGAATGCACCCATAAAGAATCAAAGGACTCATCTTGATCCCCTAAACACGCCGCTATCTGATCTTTGTTCCGGAAAGGCTTGTGCTCTCCAAGAAATTTGGAGCTTCTAGAGATGTTGGAATGACCAAAAAAATGGGGACATTACGATGTCATAGATGATTTTTGGGACACACTTGTTCCAAATTGTAGTTTCTCCATCATGGTATAAATTTTTTGGTAATCTTTTGTCAACAATCTCATCAAAGTACATGCATCTTACTAAGAAGCAAAAGCTTATGTTGAAGTCAAGAACATTTCAAATCATCAATTAGCTTTTGTATAAGATGAGACCAGACCATGTTTCAAAAAGATATGACATGAATGAGGAGATTTATGACATCAGACAAGAAGCCTCTAAGAGTTCAGCAAGAGGTCACATGTGGCCTTATTCCACTATATAAAATGCATTTTGGCCACTCTCTAGTGCCCCTCTAGTGCCCCACCTTATCCAAGGATGTTAAAGAATGGGTACAAGCTCATGATATCTACTAGAGGATGTGAAAACCTTTGAAGTGGGACTCATGCCCATATGGCTATCATAGTCATAGGAAGAGCGGCGGGGCGTAGACTTTATCAAGAACCCATTCTAGGTGAGCCAACTCCAACTATCTAAATACATTGTTGTGGCAATGAAGTAGTTGACTAAGTGGGCAAAGGCTAGAACCCTGCTAGACTCAACAAAGAATACAATAAGGATTGTTTGTGTATATTGTTAGTCAATTTGAAATCGCTGTACCATTCACAAGAGATGAAGGTGGTCACTTCATGAATGATTATCAGACACCTCATCACTAAGCTCAAATTTTTACATTCTCTTTCAAGTTGAAATTATTTAATAGATAATCCTCAAGCTAAGGCAACGAACAAGGTTCTCATATTAGTAATTTTGAAATCTTATGCAATTGAAGGTGCGCATTGGAAAGAATGGTTGTCAGCAAACTTGCAAGCCTATATCTCAGCCTATAAGGTGACAATGAGTCACATTCACTTCTATTTGATATGCAACTAAGAAAAGGTTGTTCCTATGGATATTTTTAGCTTTGAAGCTATGAAATATCATGAAGAACAAAATGGGTAACCTTGATTGTTTGAAAGAATGAATCCACAAATTTACAAGGTTAGATGAATGACATTTAAAGATAGTTGTTGGCCAATATAATGCAAAGGCAAAAATCTGGCATAACAAGCACCTTGCATGAAGGAAATCAAAACTTGGTACAGTTTTTTGAAATAGATTGGCAATCAAAGATCAAAAATCATGTGGTCAATAAACATGCATGAAGGACAATTTTACAGCTGACATGCCTAATGATCAACTATATGATCATGATCACACACTTGTTGAGGGATCGCTCTTTGCTACCCAATTGAGTTTTTGTCCATTCCAAATAATTATACATCACACCATTTGATATAAGTTAATGCTAGCTTTTATTCTATTTATATCAATTATTGTGAATTTTGTTGATTCTTGTGTGCATTTTCTGGTTTGATTGTATTTTTTATACAGCATAAGAGTCCATGCCCTTTGTTAAAATGTAGAGTGCCATCATTAGAAAGCCAAGGTGCAAGCCATGTAAATATCACTAGCTATTTGGAAGTGAATGGAGACGCAATGAGGAGAATTTTTATCTTTCACAGATAAACAGTTAAAGGGTTTCTTTGGCAAATGTCCCTAACACAGGAAATGAAATGTCTGTCTTGCCTTGTTAAGAGCACTTTCTATGATGATTCCAAAATTCGTAAATCACTTCTCTATTGGATGTTGTGGCTAATAAAATCCTCAAAACCCATTTGTGAAAGAATAAAACCCATCTTCCTATTCCTTTGAGAAATTGAATGGGAAACTTAGAGAAATTGTATTGATGTGTTGGCTACTCATCTCCACTTATGAACAGTAGTCATCATTTCCTCCCTGTGCTAATGAGGATGAGCTGAATCCAATCTCTTTTGGCATTCATGAACATAGCATTCTTTTGTATGACAAAAATCTATGATAGCTTGGGAGGCTTAGATAGGCTTCTTGTTCCACACAACTGTTAAGAATTTTGGTTAAATGTTGAATGAAGGCTGCTTTATGAGAACTCTCGCTTTCTTTTTTTGTCTGAACATAGTTTATCTCTTCAACTCACATAAATGTTGTCTGCAAAATATTACCAGCTTAAAACATCAGAAGCCAATAATATATTGCTTTTATATCTTATTCAATTTGTAATATGTCCAAAAATGAGCTACTGTATAACTATAATCTATAAAACCTGAACAATGTAGCAGAGACATGGTGTTAACTTGTACTCTTAATCATTAAATGAGTGGTTCTCAAATAATTATTCATATTTATCTATGCTTTGATATGCTTCTTGAATTAACAAACTTGTGATTTGTTTCCAATAAAAAGCGAACCCTTGCCTTTGTCTTCCAATAAAACTCCTTCGGCTCTTAAATTTAGTACTGTGCTTTCCTTCTTTAGAAGAGTATAAAGATTTTGTTTGGGAACCTTTAGGAAATAATTTAACAAGACCGTGATGCTTAACACCTTGATGATGCAACAAGAAGAGAGATCTAAACTTTACAGAATATGACATTTATTTTCTTTGTTTAACTAATACAAGGTTGACTATGCAATATATTAATTAATATGTTCACAGGAATAACTTCATAAATGATATTTGAAAAAACAGTAATCAGTCTTTTTTCCTTTCATGGATGTTCCACATTACCCTGGACAAAATATCTTGTTCGTAGTTCTAGGTGGCCCAATACATACATTTTTCAGAGAAACTTCAGATTTCAATGTTATTGAAGTTGACTTGCATTGCATTCCTAGAAAGGAGTTTTGAATGGGAGACCCCATATCCACATCAGCTGTAGCGCTTGGAAATAATGGATCCCTGCAAGTTTCAGCAAGCAGTATTTAACAATTCAAAAAGTGTAACTAAAAGTTTTTACTTTGTATTATTTAAAGTCTTTTAAAATGTAGCATACTAAATACGTCTAGAAAAATTGCACCATTCTTTACTCCATGTGATATACTTGTAAATGCCTCTACAAGTTAATTCTTTACAGTTTTAAGCAATTTGTATCTTACTGAAATATAGAATCTACATCTTCCAGATTGCTCAGGTTGTTGATATTGTCCCAAGGATGCTCCAGAAAATCATATTCTCTGCCAACAATATGCTCTCCTTCAAATAATCCATTTGTCTCTATTGCTTGGGAATTTATCAATGGAAAGTGACAGGATGAACTCATTTCACTTGCATTCTCATCATCATAAATTAATCCATCCATAGGCATTCTTCCACCTCCTACCAGTTTGTAGTCTAACATACCTTCACCTGTTGGCAATGTTTTTGTCATGTTGCTTATATGTACTGCCCTGGTCAAGGATGTCTGAAATTGGAAAATGGCATCTGAAATTTCGTTAGCTTGATCAAAACATTCTGATTCTCGAGAAACATCTTTGAGGCAAGTATTTGAAGCATGAGTAGGTTGTCCCTTGCATATTTTGTTCTTTTTAGGTAGTCTCTCTCTGTTATGTCGACCATCTACTGAGTCCCCATAATTTTCCAAGGTTTTCTGTGATGTATCATCAGTAGCTTCCCAAGTCATAGGGGTTGTGCCATGAGGCACACGCACCAATTGATCACCACAATTCTCCATCAAATTCAAATCGGTGTCATTAATCTGGCAACAAAGGGTATAAAACATAGGAAGCATTAGAAGCTAATTATCTTAAGATAATTATTCCCTTCAATTAAACCATGAAAGATTATCACCTTTATGACAAATCATAAAATAAAATCTGAGAAGATAACAAAGCAGAGACCCTTAACCTAGAATTGTGTACCAACATTGGTGAGATTTTCCACAAGTCATTTACCAATCCAGCAAAGTATATCAGACGATGTCATTTGTTTTATTGCTTTCAAATTCAATCAGTTCACATATTTTATTTTTCTTACTCTGATTTTTCAGCTTACTTGTATTTTATTTCATGCTACCCAATTTAGAGTTGCATTACATAAGCCTTGTGAGAGAAAGTAATTTACATTCAACCATTCTGACAATGTTTAGTGAGTTTTGGTTAAATTATCTTTTCAGAACATGTTGACAGGCTAAACTATTGTGAAAGAAGAAATAAAACAGATGTCTTAATTTAACCTTCAGAAGGAAATGGGCTTTGGTTTTGCCTAAAATTATAATTTTTACCCTAGTAACACTTGAAAGGGACTACTGAAGACTGAAATGCCATTACCATTGCAAGTTTTGTTCTAGTAGTAAAGCATAGGAATTTGGAAGACTGGATCCCTTTTCATGTGAAAGTATAGTGCCCTCAGAATTCAAGTTTGGTCATTTGAGTAGGAGGAGAATTGGTACCAAGTTGTTCTACTTGTTGAAGGCAAGATGCAGAACAAATTCTGAGGAAATTCTAATGGAAGGGAAAAGAGGCATTGACTTGCATAGTTATCAGGAATAGATATGAATCGAGGCCTGAGAATTTGGCTGAGATCCTTGTGATACTTAAGAAAAGATTTGGATAATCACTAAGCAAAGTTGTAACAATTACCTGCAATTATTTGACCCTGCATAGATGAATCCTCCTCAATGTGAACATGGAAGTGAATATGCTGAGAGGAAGGTCACATATTGAACCAATGGGAAAGATTAAATGTTTGAGGACAATGAAGGTTCCTGGGGATATCGCTACACTGTCTGAATGATTGTAAAGGAGATATTAAATCAAGACTGCAAATTGTGCCAAATAAATGGATAGGGGGTAGAGATGAATTATGAAAGATAGTTGAGTACTGTAGATGCACTAAATCAACCACCACAGAGTTAGATAACAACAAAGAGATGTTGAGTTTGTAAGATTGGATATAAATCAAGTCCATAAAGTTGCATAACTGAGCTGTGAGCTTGCAGAAGACAGAACTTAATGCAGAAGAATATTAATCCAATAGTGTTAATAGATTTTAAGGACATAAGTGTCTGTGCTAAATGGTAAATTAAATTGTACTATTTTGAAAGGTTTGGAAACCAGAATGATGTGAAGGAGGAATTCAAATAAAAAATGGAACCTGTGGTTCAATACCTTACAAGTATAAGGGAAGTGTACAAAATATCGAAAAGAGGGAGCACCTACAAACTTTGAAGAAGGAAGATTACAAGTACTGGGGAATGAGAGGCCTGATATAGTTCATCCAAAACCTGAAATGAAGGAAATGCAATGCATAAATCAATCTTTAATTGACTTGAATATTGCAATGGTTAATTCAACAACACAGATGTCTGAATTGTTATGTGAGTAATTCAATGCTCTGTGCTACTGAAGCTCAACATGCATGTGTAGTATGTGCAGAAATTGATGTTTTCTATAGCTTTATACTTCCATCCACATCATGATTGATTTCAATGTGCTCATAGGAAAAAAACAGGACCACACTATTGAAAACAAGATTTATATACATCTTTATGCCGATGGATATGCTCCCAAATCAGAAATACATGCAACTATAGCTAAAATAAACTATGTACATGAATGAAATACATGTAGACATGGTGAATCTATTCCCTATACTACCATGTACAGAATATATCCATCCTCTTGTCATGTTAGAATGTCCAATCACTCATAGAACTTAATGTACAGCACTGAAAATAGTGAAATAATGGAAAGAGCAACTCATCAAAGGCATTCACAAAAAAGAAGTCAAGATAAGCATTCTCAATATTTAAGCATGTGCTATCAAGGATTGTGATCCAAAGAGGCTTGAGATAGAAACCTAATCATCTAATTTAGAAAGATAATGATTCTGGCCTGATTGGATTATAGCTGGATTAACTCAGTTTAGTGAGAAGTAGATCAAGACAATCAACTTAGGGATAGCTGTATTCGTAGATTAATTGTAATGATAAGGAAATTATCACTCGGCGTACAAGGTCAAATTATTGATAGAGACCTCACTATCACGAACTGGTCGCAACTATGTCTTAGATGGAGACTGTTTTTTGTTTGGACTAAGCCTTATGACTTGACTTCAAGGATAGGGGAATGATACAGAGCATCTCTGGATCAGTTAATCAGCATCAACAAAATATATTTATTTGCAATTTCCTCGGTTTGTTGCTAAATAATGGCCCATGGCTTTCATGGGAGGGGTACTTCTCTAGGCCTTCCTCATGTGTTGAATATATATCATATTGTAAATTGACTCCTCATTAATTGGACATTCTAGTTGAACCAGTAAAAAAAAAACTTGGAGTTGCCATTTGGACCAACTATTAAGTGGGAGTTACATTGTAAGGCATCTATTAGATGGAAGTTAGATTTTAAGGCATCTATGAACCTTATTAAGTGGGGAGTTACTTGTAAGGCATCTATGATATGTCACAAAGTGGGGGTTTACATTGTAAAAGCATCTTTGACTTTCCAATGATGATCCAAATTCCATGAAGAGGGGTGCACCATTTAGGGGAATTGCATGAGGAAAGTGGAAATTCATGATTTTGTAACTCCTCTTGGGAATCATGCCCCCATGTGACTAATTATGTTGCATGACGGTTTCTCTATGGTGGAATGTAATTCTTGGTTGAAGGATTACAAATAAGTGCGTTGGAGAGTTGATCAGTATGTCTTTTGGAGGAGGAAAAGTTGATTGCAAATTGTTTGTATTGCAGGAATGAAGTTGATTGTAATGCTCCATTGTTGTTTGTATTGCAGGATAAACTGATTGAAGACTCAAAGAAAGAGCAAGGAGAAAATGTGTTGGAATGTTCTATGGTTGTATTGTTGAACACTTGTGTGTTGTTTTCATTACAAGAATAGAAGGAAGAAAGTGCTCTATTTGAAAGACTATCAAATTTTTGAGAGGTCAAATGAATGTACAAGTCTTTGTTTATGAATGAGCAAGTTTCTGTTTTCCAGATTTCTGTTGTAGCTCATCTCCTTGTATTAGCTGCAAGGACAAGCTCACCAATGATTTGGCTCCCTATCCTTGATTGCATTGGAGAACCCTTGAATAGGTATATGATTTAGTGTATAAAATAATAAATATGCAGGGTTACACTCTTAGGCATAAACAACCACATGCCACATCACTCCATAATAGCCAAAGGGATTAATAAGTACTTTCTTCTAGAGATATGTCATATCCAAATGGTACCATGTCATATCATACAATGCTGTGCAATATAAACAATGAGTGTGTGTTGTGCAAACTCAACTAAGAGAACAAAATATCAACCACTCAACAAATTATTTCCAACAGCCAAAACCCAACAAAGAAGATAGTGATGTTCTTATTTATGGCAAGCAACCTTCCATTTTGACATATTGACCCTAAAAACTGCTAGTACACACATGTTCGCATTTCAACACTATAACAAGTTGGCACATTACATATAATATATTAAATTACACTATTGGAGTCATCGGATGCCTCTAGAATTATTTAATCGCAATGTAGCCCCATTTTAGAGGACGATGTCATAATTTTATTAGCATTGTAACTAAAGAAACTGCAACCTAAAGAAAAACAGAAAATAGGTTATTTGAATGTTTTAGAATGAAGGAATAATAGTTGTCATGTCATCAATGTCTTTGTAATGTTGCACAAAACTAAAAATGACTAGTCAAGTTAGATTGGCTAAGCATAAGACCATGGCATCATCATTGAAATAGAAAGACTCCCATTAAAAGGTTAAGAGGCTATAGTTCTAACAAGAGGAAGTATTTTTCTCTCCTTTTAAGGTGCAAGAAGCTTGATCAAGTTTATCAAAAGGAATGGAGGGATCCTCTACTTGGTTTAAACTATTTTTTTATGGGGCTTCTCAAGGAAACTCAAGAAGTGCTAGAGCAGGGATTGTCCATCATAAAGAGGATGGTAGGTTTGTTCACGGTGGTTCATTATTTCTAGGACATGGAAAAAATAATGAGGTGGAATGGAAAAGTGTAGTAATTAGGATGGTGTTAACCTCATCAAATGGCAAGTAGTAACTTTTGGATGAAAGGGACTCCCTTATTTTGGTCAATTCACTAAAAAAGGGTTCTTGTCCTAATTAGCATCTTGGGAGGTGTAATGTCCCCAATTTCCGACTCGCCACCATGAACATTAACTTAATTCATTAAATATTATTTTGTCCTTGTAATGTCCCCTTTTTAGCCAATGTATGAGTTTGATGGATTAGCCTATCATCAGGTCCTTGTAGGCTAATGTTGGCATTTAGAGGGCCTTTGGTGGGAGTTTATGGGTTCTTCAGATGGCAATTTACAGTGTTCCCTTCTCCAGTGCTTAGTGATGTTCAAAGACAACCTTCTTGTGGTGTTTTAGGCTCCATTTACACACATTTAATATTTTTAGTAAGTGCCTTGGATGTTTGAGACCAACCTTACTATTTATAGTAAGTTGGTCTGGTGAGCAAAGGAAGTAGTGAGTTATCCCATGGTGTTGGTAGAATCAGTATTAGGTTAATGTTTATGGAGTTACGATTTATTGATTATTATTAAACTGTTAACTTTAATAATAATTAAATATTAAAGTGCATATGATTAATGGTGTTGATGACTTTATATATTATATGATTTTAATTAATCATAAAGTCATTATTAATGCAATTAATGAAGGGGACGCCACAAATGGGAATAATATTATTTTATTGGAGACAACAAAAGCAAATGAGGATTAAATATTAAAATGTATTAAAAGCTAAGGGGGTCGTGGCTTTTTGAGGAGTTATAAAAAGGCATTAAAAAAGCATTTTTTTATTCATTCAAACATTTACAAGCTTGATGCTTTGCTGTGAAGAAGAAACAAGGGATTCAGATTCAGATTCAAAATTCAATCTTGGAGAACAAAAACTCTCTCAGATTTAGTGATCTACAGGTGTGAAATACCACCCAAGGATTGCTCTATAGGTGGCTTCATTCAAGAGTCACATTTGTGCATATTGGAGTTGATTATTTCAAAGATTTTTGATGATTAAGGATGTAGATCAGAAATCGATGTGAGGAGATTATTGCAGATTGACATTAAATATTGGCACCAAGCGAATAATAGAAGGTCCTACATTCTCAAGCAAGTCGTGCACTATCAGATTGGGCGTGGGAATTCCTAGGGAGAAATGCCTAGGGTTTTGGCATCAAACCTTCATCATTCTTGGCGCCTGGGTAGACAGATTATTGTGCATCAGTTTCCAAGTGTGGAAATTAGTCAATTGTGAGAGGCGTCCAAAACAAGGAGGTTCCAGTTTGCTGGTTTCTATTACAGCACCTTGACAAAGTGGCATACATTTTTTGGGTATGTTTGATTTAGATATAAGATGGTATTTTATGAATTGGGTGGTTGTTATAATTGCGAAAATCTCAATATTCTAATTGTAATAAAATTCTGGAAATTTCCAACTAATTGTGGTATTGAAAAAAGTGAAACTTTTGATTATGCATTTGTTGCAAGTTCTTTAATTTTCTGCACTTTATTTCTGTCTAAAAGCATTCAAAATATTGCCAAAACACAAACAAATACAAGCAAAATCAGAAAAGTAAATATCCTATCAGGGGTGGGATATTCCAGAGGTATCAGAGCGGTTTTCCTGCCATCCTGTTGGGTGAATCAGAAATGTTACATCCCCTCTATCTTGAACATGATTAAGGCAATGAAATTATGGTTGTAATGTTAGTTGTGATTAACTGTTTTTCATGGGAATGTGAAATTGGGGAAAGAATTTTTAAATTATATGTTGTAACGGCAAATGTGAATGATTTTCTTATATATGTGATGATGAGTTTGTATTTAAGATATATATATATATATGTCGAGAATGGTCTAACCCTATTCCTTTGACAAGTGGTTGTAGGATCATCAACACCCAAGGGAAAAGGAAATATCATCAAGGAGAGGTCATAGTTAATAAAGGATCAAATTTATCATCAATCCTTGAGTTGGTGTAAGACAATTATATCGAAGTCATAACCTTGGCTATAAGTCATTTAGTTTAATTATAAGAAAAATAAGTCAATTAAGAAATACATATCATCAATCTCCTCTTAAATGCATATTATAATGTTGTTGTACCCAAACCAATTTTTTTGCTTCATTAAGGCATTTTGCTTAAAATGGTCTAAACCTTGTAAAAATGATGTCAACTCAGTTTTTGGGCAAATCAAGTATGGACTTTTGGTCAGTGTGATGTTAGGAAGATACTAGCAAAATTTGAAAATTTTGAAAATTAGGGTTTTCGGACCCTGTTTTTAGGTCAAAAAACCCTAAAAATAGAAACTTGTCAGAATTGGATGAAATTAATTGATTGGCTTATTTTCCATCACGATCACAATGGTGAAGTCAGTTTCAGTTAAAAGTCAGTTTAAGCTTGGTGGGTAGTTTTCACTTTTTCAAGAGAAAAGTTAGGACCTCTGAGGTCGTCAATGGCAGTTGGCCAGTACCAGGTGTCAAAATCTAAGCCTAAAACTCAAAGCAGAACATTATATGATGAAAGATGCTTCTCGACGGAGGGGATTTTCAAATGGCGAAAAGTGCAAAAACTATTCTAAGTTTGGAAACACTTCACTTTGTAACATGGGAGACGCTTACGCAATCAACGTGCAAATCAGCTTTACAGTGCGTACAAGTGAAAATGGTGAAATACAGTCACACACACGCGTTAGCAACAGTAATGCTTCTATGTGGACAACTCAACAGCCGACATGGTGATTGCAGAGCACGAAATGGAGGAAAACGTCAAGTCCAGAGCAGTATATGTGCCCATGTAGCTTAGGGACGCCCTTCAATTTGGAGGCCAAGATTCAGTTGTTTTGAGTTGCAAATATATTCATTGTCTTCGGTTTTCAGTTAGCTTTCCAACAAGATATCAAGCAAGTCCATTCGAATTGCGGAACTCCGGCTATCGAAGGTGGAAGCAAAAGTTACAAAGAGTTTACACATCACAGAGACAATCAAATTTGCAGTTTCTACGCCCCTATAGCCAAAGGGCGCCCTTGAATTAGTCATGCTATATGGATGGATTTGTAGTTATTATTTGAGTTAAATCAGATGGTGCAAGCTTGATTGATCTAATTATTTGAGTTATTCAAAGTCTTGTTTTTAAATAGTGCATTGTTTCAATCTCCTCCTTGGACAGGTGTCGTCGCCTCCTTGGATATTTTGTCATCAATCATTATCGTTTGATGTTGTTTAATGATCTTTCTTGCAGCCTAGACTTTGGACAGGTGTCGTCACCTCCTCGGGAATCCTGTTAGAAAGGCCATCGTTCCTTGTTGTTTCCAGTGAGCTGCTTCCAAGCCTATACCTCGGATAGGGGTTCCTCCTCCTTGGCAAGTCTCAGATCCAGTTTACCGTAACGAGTGTTTGCTTGTATCGAGCCCTATCTTGGTATATATCCGAAGGTTCAGAGCCTCGGCCATATTCCATTGAGACGGAGGATTCAAGTGATCCAACCATACCATTTCGCTCCTACGCCCTCATGCTCTGTTTATCTTGAGGAGGTAGGATAGTTTAGAAGCTTAGTTAGTCGTAGTTAAGATCTGCGGAAACCAGAGAAAAAGCTTAGCTACGGCGCATTGGTTTATGCACCCTTGTGTCCTACCGCTGAGTAAAAAAGATAGGAAATCTTAGTACACCCCTTTTTTACAGTATAAAATCAGCAAAGAGAGATCTTCCTCTCTATAATCCGAAGAGCATGTACTAACACACTTGCAATAGCTGTCCGTTTCCAATAAGCACTCCAGAGGTGCTAATTGAAACGCCAACAGTTTTCTGGCGCCCACCGTGGGGCAACGAGGCATAAAACTTCAAGAAAAGCTTAACGCTTTAATGACACGAAATGGGCATCTGGCGTCCTTGGGCACCAGTTGAACAACCTGATCTTGCTCCAGCAACTCTCCAACCAGATCTTACATTCATTGAAGGAGAGCAGACGGACATCATCAGTAGCTTGCGTACTTTCATCTTTGAAAAGAATACATCACCAGCTCAGTGGAGAGCCGCAGCTATTACTCTGGACGAGGAAGAAAGAAAGGCTGACCTTGCAGCTGAGAGACCAGTGTTACCACCACCCGCGTGGCAGTAAGCATCCTGGCTCACCAAGTATACGTGCGGAGGAGAAATAATCCCCATTTTCAAGAAGACATCGGAGAAGCATCCGATATTGAGCAAGTCTTTGAAGAGGTTCCTGAACACTTTCTAGAAGAACACCAGCAAGAACCTCCAGCTCAAGCAATGGCAGACAACCGTCTCCATGATGACAATGCCCATAACAACGGCATTGGCAACAACGGCAATGGTCGTAACAATGGTCGTAACAATGGCCGTAACAACGGCAATGACGACAATGATGGCAATGGCAATGGCAACGGTAACGGTAACGGCAACTACAACAACGGATATAACCTATTCGGCAATGGCCGTAATGCAAGACCCGTGAGGCGCCAAGCACCTTTGCCATGGGGTAATAACATTGGCCCCTTGGCCTTACAAGGCAATCATGACCTTCCAAAGGGATCGCGAAAGCACTTTCCAAGATTTTTTGGCGACGGGGCTAAACACCCCGACGAGCATCTATCAGCGTTCACAGCGGCTTGCTCCGTTCTGTCCGTGCCACATGAAGATATCGCCGTTCGACTCTTTGTCGAAACTCTTGAAGCAAATGCTTCCGATTGGTTCCATCACTTACCAGCTGGAGCAATCAGAAACTGGGAGGACATGAGTGACAAATTCTTAGCAAGGTTCAAACCTGCCGAAGATAGTCACCAGTTATTTGCCCGTTTATCTCACGCTAAGATGGAGCCTACAGAACCGATGAGAGAGTTCGTAGCAAGGTTTAATCGCCTAGCTACACGTCTTTCTCACACACTCAACCCATCAGAGGAGATCCTGATGAGCAGCTTCGTCAACGCCCTACCCTCAGAGATAGCCTTTTTCATCAAAGGAAGTCACGAAGATGACTTACAAACTACACAAGAAAAAGCTATCGAGATCGAGGATCACATGATGACCACGGGAAAGATGAAGGGAGATGCTATCAGACCACTGGTCCAAGCGTCAGCAGACCCATTGCTACAGAAGGTAGCAAATGAGGTGACTATTCTCAAAAGACAGTCACCCAATCAAGGGCAGCAGGTACTGCCCACACAGCAACAGTACCAACCTCAACAACAGTACCAGCCTCAGCAGCCGTACCAGCCAAAGAGGAATAATTTCCAACCTTTCAACAACAACAACAACTACAAGCCTCGAAATCAAGGACCTTCACAAAGAGGAGCAGAGGCCGAGAAATCTAATATGTTCTGCTGTTTCCATGATACAGACGAACATACCGGATCCACATGTCCTGAGAATCAAAGGCTAGACCAGATCATGGGATATGCCGGAGATCGAGTTCCAAGCTCAAATTCAGTACCTTCAAATGCGAATGTTGTCTCACCACAAACGGACAACTTCGATGGCGACTCCGCAACGGGATACTTTCATAGCGAACCCGAAAATCAAGAAGAAGAAGATTACCGTCAGTACTCTCTTGCTGTCAACCATGAAAGCATGTCAACGCCTGTATTCACTCGCGCTCAACATTTCAAAGCACAGAAAGAAGAAGAAGACAGACGGAAGTCAAATGAAAAGGGAAAAGAAGCTTCCACTTCTAATCCCAAGTCTACACAAGAGAACGTCACACCAAACCCTCAAGATCCGTCTTCGACGAACTTTGACATTGTGACGTCTATGATGAAGACGAAGGTACAAATCTCTCAGCTGGAGTATCTCCAGGATCATCCCGATCAAATCGATCGGATTCTCAAAGTAGTACAAAAGCAGGCCATCATCCAGCCTACGTTGCTAGCATCTACCGTACCAGCGGAAGAAAAGCCAAAACCCTTCTACATATCTTTGTATATGGGAGGTTATAAGCTCAGCAACTGCATCATCGACTCTGGAGCATCGGACAACGTCATGCCTTTGCAAATCATGAACTCATTGGGACTATCATGCACCGAAACTCACGACAAGTGTTATTCACTTGAATCAAAACCGGTGCCGTTAGTCGGCCAATTGAAAGACGCACAAGTAAGACTAGCGTCCTGCCCAGAGAAGAAGATCATGATGACCATCCTCATAGCTGACATTCCAATCAGTTATGGAATGTTACTAAGCCGAAGTTTTTGCAAAGATCTCGGAGGCGAGATTCAAATGGATTGGTCATATGCGACCATTCCACTAAAGAAAGGTAGTTTCAAGTTGGAACCAGAGGCTAAGTCAAAATTCACAGTGGTGAAATCTCCGGATCCCCAAGCACAAGTGCTACATCAAAGTACGGGTCCGGGCACATATGCCATGCTGACTGAAGTAACCGAAGAAGAAAAGAGGGTTGCATTTGCCACGAATACATCAAATGAAAGATCAAAGATGTGGACAATGCAATTCGATGGAAGTTGCTCAACAGCAGGCTCAGGAGCGGGAGTTGTCATTACCTCTCCTGAAGGAGTTTTATATCCATTTGCTTATCGCTTGCAGTTCGATAACACGAACAACACTGCAGAATATGAAGCGCTTATACTAGGCCTCAAGAATGCAAGGGATATGGGTATAAAATATCTTCAAGCTGAAGGTGACGCAGAGTTGATCGTACAACAGGTCAGAGACCGCTATCAAGTCAGAAAAGGCCGCCTTCAAGCTTACCGACAAAGGGTGTGGAATGCTATTGATTGGTTCGAAGCATTCAACATCAAGTACATTCCACGCGAGAAAAATAGCAAAGCAGATGCCCTTGCGGTATCCGCTGCACTCTTCATGCCTCATTCTGATTTCCGTCAGAATGCCTTCGCTATTGAGCTCGTGTACAGGCCATCTGTCCCCGACAATTGTGAAAATTGGCAGGTCTTTGATGATGATGATGACATCAAGGAGTTCCTCTGCATGGGGGACAATTACAAAGAACTATTCTTTGAAGGAAGTACCTCTCCTTTCAAAGAATCCATAGCAGATGATTTTGAAGCAACGGAATCCGGCATCATCCAGCTAAGAGGTAACAACATCCCCAAAGGCCTAGTATCCTTGGAGGATATATTCGACAAGCATGATAGACGCGTGCAAAATCAAAGAGATTCAGCTAGCAAAACATCCGCTGAGTATAGTCAAATCAACATTGGCACCGAAGGTAAGCCTCGGCTTGTCAACTTGGGAAAGGGTTGCACTGTGGAGGAAAGCAACAACTTTGTCTCCCTATTCAGACAATACAAGGATGTCTTTGCATGGACTTATCAAGATTTAAAAGTCTTCACGCCAAAGGAATTGTCTCATACAATTCCACTCAAGTCAGATATCAAGCCTTTTAGGCAAAAGCAGAGGCACTACAACCCGCGTGTTCAAGATACAATCTACGCGGAGGTACAGAAGATGGTGGACGCCAAGATCATATTTCCAATCCATCATTCTACCTGGGTGTCCAATATTGTTCCTGTGCGCAAAAAGAACGGAGAGATTCGGATTTGTGTTGACTTCAGGAACCTGAACCAATCGTCGTTAAAGGACAATTATCCTTTACCTATCATGGAGCATACCTTGCAGACGGTTACCGGATCGGAGATGTTATCATTACTTGATGGCTTTTCCGGGTACAATCAAATTGCGGTGGCTAAGGAGGATCAAATCAAGACAGCATTCACCACCCCGTGGGGAACGTTCGCCTATGAGAGGATGCCCTTTGGCCTCATCAACGCCGGTGCCACCTTTCAGCGAGCCATGGACTTGGCGTTTGGAGATCTAAAGAACAAAGTGATAGTCGTCTACCTTGACGACCTTACTGCTTTCTCACGGAAGCGGCAAGATCATTTTCAACACTTAGTGAAAGTGTTCGAGAGATGTAGGTATCACCACATATCCTTGAATCCAAAAAAGTCTATCTTTGCGGTGACGGAAGGCAAGTTACTAGGCCATATCGTCTCCAAAGAAGGAACTCGAATCGATCCTGATCGGGTGGATTCTATCAAGAACCTATCTCTCCCAACCAATACTACTCAGGTGCACTCTTTCTTCGGAAAGATAAACTTCATTCGAAGATTTGTACCTGACTTCTCAGAGCTGACCAAGGATATATCAGCAATGATGAAGAAGACGGCCGCCTTCAAATGGACCGACAAAGGAAAAAAGGCGTTCGTCAAGATTAAAGAAGCCATCAGTAAGGCACCAGTGCTGGTTCGGCCCGATTTCAGTAAGGAATTCATTCTTTATTGTTACGCGTCAGAGTACACTCTTTCTGCCATACTAACCCAGAAGCTGAATGAGGAGTCGGAATCGCCAATTGCTTTTATGAGCAGTAGTTTCAAAGACAGCGAATCCCGTTACTCCCAGATTGAAAAGAACGCCTATGCTGTCGTGAGAGCTGTAAAAAATTTTAGATTCTACATCTTAAATGCTCGCACCACAGTCTATGTCACCGATCCTGCAGTCAAAAGTATCCTAACTCAGCAGGAGATGGGGACTAAAAGAGGCAACTGGATCGCCAAGGTCCAGGAATATGACTTAGATATCAAGCCGACCAAACTCGTCCGCGGGAGAGGTCTATGCCAGCTCATGGCGGAAGACGGTGATCTAAAGTATCAGGCGGCTGATGGCGTAATAGGAACAGAAACCGAAGAAGACCTTCCAATGGTCTTGTTGGTTGATTCTGCCGAGGAGTGGTACTCAGAACTATGGTATTACGCAACCTATGGAGAATGTCCAAACCACTTGGACAAGCAGCAGAAAAGAACCCTGAGGTTAAGAGCACAAAACTATGTGTTGCGAGGCAATGTTCTATACAAGCGTGGACTTGATGGAACATTCCTGCTTTGCGTCAGTAGAGACCAACAACGGCGATTGTTGGAAACATTTCACAACGAAGCATGCGGTGGCCACTTTTCATCAAGGGTCACAGCATTCAAAATTCTGCGAGCACAGTTCTTTTGGCCAACTCTGTTCCGTGACGCATATGAATGGGTGCGACAATGTCAACAGTGCCAACATTTTGTTGGCAAAATCAAGCTAGCAGCCATTCCATTGAGGCCAGTAATAATAGATGCCCCATTCCAGCAATGGGGTATCGACTTCATAGGTCCGATAAACCCACATTCCAGTAAGGGGCATGTCTATGTCCTTACGGCAACGGATTATTTTACCAAATGGGTTGAAGCCGTGCCTGCGAAGAATGCTACTTCCGAAGTTGTGTGCACATTCCTCAAAGAAAACATCATCACACGCTTCGGAGTACCAAGAAAGATCGTGACCGACAATGCTACAAGCTTCTCATCAGAGGAGTTAGTAGAATTCTGTTTTGACTACGGCATCACACTGTCCCATTCTTCAGATTACTATCCACAAGGCAACGGACAAGCCGAATCATCCAATAAGAACATAGTCACGATCGTGCGCAAGATGGTTGAAACCAATCACGGTCTTGGCACATCAAGTTATACGACGCTCTTTGGGCTGATAGGATCACACCCAAGAGAGCTATCGGCACTTCCCCCTTTATTATCATATACGGCACCGAAGCGATGCTACCCATCACTTTGGAGTTGTCAGCTTTACAGCTGGCATCTGCAATAGAAGATGAAGAGTTCAAGGATCCAATCCAAAAGCGCATCTTGTGTCTGACACAACTGCAAGAAGAGAGGGTGGAAGTTGTTGATAAAATCACTCAGCACCAACAAAGAGTGAAGAAGATCTTCGACAAGAAGGCTCGGCAACGAGACTTTGAGATTGGAGATAGAGTCCTGTTGTGGGACAAGAGACACGAACCAAAAGGAATGCACGGAAAATTTGACTCCCTTTGGTTGGGCCCGTTCCTGATACATGATGTTGCAGGAGAGAATTCTTACATTCTCTCACATTCAGACGGGAGGCTCTTTCCACTGCCCTACAGTGGGCAGTACTTGAAACATTTCATTCCTTCGGGGATGGGGTGAGTATATTGTAGATAAATTTTTCGCTTTATCGTTATGTTGTTATGTTTTTCCCCGTTCCGTAAAGTATTGTCGTGTTTTAGGAGATTTCTTTTAGGTAGTCTTGTTTTAGGTGAATAAATAGGTGAGCCCCAATAATGAAGGTGAACTTCAAGTTCTTATGTGAAATAGGAAATGAGTCCTGACCCCGTTACCCAACTAATAAAAGTACTGGTCTACGAAACTTCAGATTCTCGGTTCTCCTATGCCGTAGGTATCCGACATGGTCACCAGACGGAGCCTATGTTATACCCAAAATGAAATTTTTGGCATTCTGCTTAAATTGAGCTAAACAACGTAAAAATGCCATCTAAAGTATGTTTTAGGTCAAACCAAATATGAAATCCTTGTGGGTTTCTGTCAAGGAACCTATGGTTAAAATTTTGAAAAAACGAAAATTAGGGTTTTACACCCCTATTTTTATGGAAACCCTAAAAAATAGGACCTTCCCGGAAATGATTGAAAATAATTCTGATAGGCTTAATTGCCTTCACGATCACACTGATCAAGTCAGAATTATCAAAAAATATGTTTTACTCTGGTGGGTCTATTTCTATTTTTCAGGAACAAAGTTAGGAGCTCCGCAGCCATTAATGGCAGATTGGCCAGTACCAGGTGCTGAAAGCTAAACCTCAAAAGCTTCAACGAAGAAACCATGGCGGAAAAAGATAAAAATGATGACGTTCAACGAAGGAGATTCTCAAAAGCGGAAAAGGCCAAAATTTGGCTAAGTCTGGAAGGTGCACGTTTTGTCTACCAAGGCAAAACATAGTCTACAGTGGTTAAAAGCGCCCCTCTTGAAGAAAGGCGCCCTTGAACCTTAGAGGGCAAATCAAATCATCTGGCAGTGTCAAAACAGTCATCCTCTTCACTTTCATACTAGCTCGACAACGAAACAATCAGCAAGATTATCTGATTCAGGCAATCATTGACCAACCGTCAGCGAAGTATGGAGGATCCATTGACGACAGAAGTGCCAAATCTGAAAGCTTCAAGGTAAAAGCGCCCCTGCTGGCCAGGGGCGCCCCTCAGTTGCAGACATCAGATGAATCCAAGAGCTGTAGCTTTATACATGATATCTTTCCAGCTTCCTCCCGGCCACGTGATCAATCTAACAACAAGTCCACAAGACACACCAGACGATCACGAGACGAGATCAAGCAGAAAAAGCCAAATTTGAAAAACTGGAAAGATAAGCCAAAAAATGGCTAAGGCATGGCTAAAAGCGCCCCTCTCAAGGAAAGGCGCCCTTTCCTAAAGGTGTCCAGATTCAGCCGGAATCTTCACTACCTCCCAAGACGACCTTCTCAGCTATGACCTATCTCGTCAGCGAGACTATCAGCAAGAACTTCCGACAAATCAATCGACCGATGAAGAAGGTCAAAGGCTGGCAGTCCACAACCAAGATAAAACTAGGCAAAAGCTAAAAGCGCCCCTGCTGGCCAGGGGCGCCCTTTAGTTTGGAGGCCCAAAACTTGCCAGCTGCCACTGCAAAGTCAGGCATCGTGAACAAGACTGAACCAGCTACCCGACACATCATCAAGCAGAATCATCTGATTCATCAAACATCGGGAACGTCAGATCAAAGCAAAGAGGGTCCGAAAAGGTCAAAACGAAGAACGAGTCAGTGAAAATTGACTAAGGCATTGTCAAAAGCGCCCCTTTCAAGAAAAGGCGCCCTTCTTTCTGGAGACCTAAACTCAGTTTTCTGAGCTAACCTCTCCCAGGCATATCTAATCACATTGATCCTGCCTCGACAACAGAACTGTCAGATACTGCTCGAGATCAACTGAGCAACCTGAATCGAAGATCAAACAGGAGCACTTCAGCTTGCAAAATAGGCAAAAAAGATCAAACTCAAGGTTGGACGCCTAAAGGAAAGTCAAACAGAAATGTTGACTTGAGTTAGCAAAATTGGAGCCAAAAAAAGAGAAAAACACTCCACAATCAGTGGAAATCATCTTTTGGAACTCCAAATCAGGACTGAATGATGAGTTATCTTCCATACTTTGTGGATCTTAACCCTAATTGCCTTATATTCATGCTAGGCGTCCCTTTTCCTCATTATTCTTTTTGCAGGTTGAAGGATAAAACATCAAGTAGCTCCCAAGAACAAGTTTTCAAGATCTGGCAGGGGTTTTGAACGGATCTTCAATATTTTTGAAGATCATTGGCAGTAAAAGCATTCTTCTCCCAAGATTGCTTCCAGAGACAGATTATTGCAAGTGGCAGTTTATAACTTCCAATCCATCTTCTGTCTATTTCCTCTACTTCTGTCTATATTTCTTTTGCATGTCACAGGAAAAGACAGATTTTCACAGATCTGACCAACTGGGTATGATCAGCACAGCTTTTTCAACAAAACCCACATGGTAGATTTTTTCAGAAAAAGTAGCCCTGCTGCCCCTATTTTTTAGGGTTTCCGGAAAAAGTCATAATATTGAAAAACGGACAAACTGGGTTTGTTTGGCTCTGAAGCACGAACAAAACCCATGTGTTAGATTTTTTCGAGAAAAATCACTTTCTGGTGCCCTTGCTGCCTCTGCCACCGAAGGGCTCTTGCATGTCAAAGAAAAACTCGTTTTTTCGAATTTCTGACGATCTGGGTCTGTTTAGAAAATCATTCTTAACAAACCCCATGTCTCAGATTTTTTCGTAAAAACTACCCCCGGCGAGGCTATTTTTAGCAGTTTCCAGAAAAGTGTCAGAACAGGGTCAAGTGCCCAGTCAATATTCAAGGTTTTCAGAATGCAGTACTCTCAGGTACAATACAAGACCAAAACAGTCTTATACCATGATTACCTGAAAACGACTGATACAGACTTATGGCAGAAAAATCCAGAGGTCAGTTCTGAAGACTTGGAGGGCATGAATCAAATCACATTGCAGAACATCGAAGAATCCGGTTTGTTTCAAGCAGCATCTATTCCAATCACCTTACAAAGCATCGAGCTTGTAATTGCTTGCACTAAGCATTACAACCCGACTACAAGAGAGATCCTGTCAGTTGACGGGAGGGTGATTTGCAGCTTGAAGCCGGTAGACATAGAGACTTGTTTTGCAATCCCACCATGCCCTACCAAGAAGGTCATATCAGTGACAGAATGCGAAAAGGCATTCGAGGCTTCAAAAGACAAGTGTTCGCTTATAATGGCTGAACATTGGCTGAAAACAAAGAGGAACAGTTTGCCCAGAGTAGTTGGTAGAGGAGAATTCAAAGACGAGTACGGAGTGCTAATCACCCTACTCAGCAGAGTCACTGGACAAGAGGAGGGAAAATCCTTCCAGCCGTGGATGTTCTACATTATTGGCAAGATAATCAGCAGAAAAGAACGTTACGACTGGGCCTCCCTGATCAGTGACACACTCCACCAACAATTCACCGGATTTCTAGAAGAGCACCGTTTCCACATGTGTTCATACCTGGTCTACCTGATAGCCTTCCAAGGCGATTTCAGAACATTAAACACTGTGGGAACCCTGGGTGTGCAAAAGGTACAAGAATACTTTCCTCGCTTGGAGTTCACTCTAGCGGAAAGACATTTCAAAAGAATAAATGACCTTTTTACTATGCACACCGTGCACGAGCTAGACCATGAGATGCATGTGCGTATTTCACCAGCAGCTAAGGCAGCAATGGTGGACTGGGCGGATTGGTTCATACAATTCCCCACTTTCACCTACATACGCGTGTATGGCTATAATGGCCACCCCGCCATGATGCCACGTTACCCCTCAGATAGGGTAGTGTTCATGGAATTCCTGAGGCAATTGGCCGAGGTTCACTCTTACCTTCGCGTAAAGAAAAAGGCTGCAGTGAACTTTCCTCTTCAGATGGGACTCTACAGATGCAGAACTGCAGCCGATGCAAGGTTGATAAGCCAAGAAATAGTGAGATTTAATCTCAAGTACCTCATCGACAGGAGGCCATCCTATGACCCCAGAGGCATCTTCGCAGCTCACCTTGAGCAAAGATCATCACATGAACCTTTCATGGAAGATTTTTGGGTCAACTGCGAAGATGAGTTCGAAGTGAGAAGAAGGAACCATAGCAGATTCAAGCTCTCACAGATTGCAGAATTCATGTCAGAAGACATCGAGGGCTTATCTGAAGACGAAGGAGAAGTTATTCTTTCTTCCTTCTTCACGGGTCTAGTGGATTCACAACCACTCGGCAAGGTAGACTGGTACGCGAAAGAGAGTACGTCTATTGAGGAAAGAACGGGTAGAGTAGTTCGACACAGTCAACTCTACCTGGACAGTAAAAGGACAAGGAAGGTAGTACTTCCCCGATCAGAGCCGCCAGCGGTTCAGTCTACACTACCTTCCACGCCTAGGAGGAAACCCAGACAGAAGAAGATGAGCTTTCCTCCAGAAGGAATGCGGATGTCAGGAAGCACATGGGGGAGAAAAGGAATTGCCAGCACAAGCCGGCAAGAGGTACAGGTGGAGACAGCCACCAATTTGCCTGAGACAGTTGAGACCGCTGCAACTACACAAGAACCAGTGATTGAAATAATCGCTGTAGAGATGGAAACCATTGTAGAAGAAGTTGTAGCAGAAGCGGTGCCAGTGATAGAAACAGAGCCACCAGCTTCACCACCATCACAGAGGTCACAAAGTCCTATTGATTTGGACTCGCCACCACGAGACATTGCCACGGCACAGTCTCGTTCTTCTAGCATTCAGGGGACCTATGTTCCTCCTCCCAGCGATGCTAGCCGAGATTCTATCTGGCTGGAAAGCTCGCTTGGGAGAAAGAGGGAGAGGCCTTCATATCAGCTTGACTTCTCTGAATTCCATCATGTCCCACAAGACATGCCGGTAAAGAAGTTGAAGAAGCAGACGCATGTAGAAAAGAATGCAGAGAACGAGGTTATCATAGAGACTGCTGCCCCACCTGAAGACAAAGATATACATAATGTGAGGGTTGAGGATTTCACGCTTTCAAAGGTGAACCTTGGAAAGACCACTCGACAGGTGGAGGCAGACCTTCTTGGAATTGCCTCGGCGAGTGTCAAAGAAAGGATGACAAAAGATGGACAAGACAAAGCAGCCTTGAAGGCTGAAATCCGTCAGCTAAAGTTGTACATTTCTAGTTTGATACATGACACTCCAAACTCCTCGGCTTTGCCTCAAGGACTGTTGGATCTCCCAGCTGAAAGGAACCATCATCAGTTGATTACATACGGTAAACACTTGAGACGTCAAGTGGATGAGTTTGTTGTCAAAGGGCGGTGTGTGTTGACAGAAGCATATCAGCTGAGAGACAGAGCACATGGACTTCGATCAGAAATCCAGAAGTCAGATATAAAGGCAGCTCAAGAGAGGCCGAGAGAGGAGGCGACAGTTGCTGATTTGCAACAAGCATATGAATCAGTTACGACCACAGAAAATAAACACCATCTCTTTGAGTGGAAAGAACAGGTGGCATACAAGGTGAGAGCCTATGATGCCAACTCTGTGGAGCTGATTGACTATAGACGCTTCGTCGCCAATATTATCAACTTCGCAAGAACGTTGGTAATATCCTTCCCGGAGTTAGAATATCAGCGGGAAGGAGGAGAATATGTGGAACTTGAAACCGTGCAGACACGATTCCAGGATGTCATCCGATCTTCATTCCTTGAAGATCCCAATGGCTGCAAATTAGCCAAAATTGCAGCCATGTCTGTCCAGTTAGATGAAGCAGCTGCCCAATGCATAACCTATCATCAGCAGCTTACGACGGGTGAAGAAATGCTTAGACGCCACATAGTCATCTTGAAGAGCATTAATTGCCCGGAGGCCGAAGAGGTCAATGACTGGATAGAGACTTTGTTGACCAGTGGTGAAGAGGTGTAAAGCACCAAGGGAGGACGTCCTACCCTCCAAATAGCATTAATGATGACTGAAGTCAACTTGATGCCCCTTTCCAAGTTGACTCCAGATCTCCACAGATCATGCATGTCAGATCCCACTAATCTAGGATGTCTATTTGACTCCCACGATTTGTGGATCTCAGATTTCCTCAAAAGGTGGATGTCTATTTGGAGACACATTTGTAACATAAGTTCACTTTTAGTTAGGTGTCAGTCAACTGAGGTAGACTTCCAGTTTGACTTTTGTTTAGTTTCAGTTAACTGAAGTAGATTTCCAGTTAACTGTTTGCTCACCTACATTTAGACATAGAATAATATCTTGCTGATTGGCAAGAACTGTTTGTTAACTCAAGGAGATTTTAGGGTTGCCTACTCCTTTGAGTTCCTATAAATAAGAGCCTTAGGTTCTTTATTTGTTTAACCTTTATTTGCTAGCAAAATTGCTGCGCCACTGTTGCCAGAGTTCGCTTGTTTATATCTGTTCACTCTTGGATGAGAGTTCGTTGGTTGATCGCAATTGTGCATGATTTCGTGCCTTTGCTGTCCCGACCTTTGTAATTCTTTGAAGAATCTTAAAGAAATAAATCAGATGGTGCAAGCTTGATTGATCTAATTATTTGAGTTATTCAAAGTCTTGTTTTTAAATAGTGCATTGTTTCAATCTCCTCCTTGGACAGGTGTCGTCGCCTCCTTGGATATTTTGTCATCAATCATTATCGTTTGATGTTGTTTAATGATCTTTCTTGCAGCCTAGACTTTGGACAGGTGTCGTCACCTCCTCGGGAATCCTGTTAGAAAGGCCATCGTTCCTTGTTGTTTCCAGTGAGCTGCTTCCAAGCCTATACCTCGGATAGGGGTTCCTCCTCCTTGGCAAGTCTCAGATCCAGTTTACCGTAACGAGTGTTTGCTTGTATCGAGCCCTATCTTGGTATATATCCGAAGGTTCAGAGCCTCGGCCATATTCCATTGAGACGGAGGATTCAAGTGATCCAACCATACCATTTCGCTCCTATGCCCTCATGCTCTGTTTATCTTGAGGAGGTAGGATAGTTTAGAAGCTTAGTTAGTCGTAGTTAAGATCTGCGGAAACCAGAGAAAAAGCTTAGCTACGGCGCATTGGTTTATGCACCCTTGTGTCCTGCCGCTGAGTAAAAAAGATAGGAAATCTTAGTACACCCCTTTTTTACAGTAGAAAATCAGCAAAGAGAGATCTTCCTCTCTATAATCCGAAGAGCATGTACTAACACACTTGCAATAGCTGTCCGTTTCCAATAAGCACTCCAGAGGTGCTAATTGAAACGCCAACAGAGCGCCTTGCCTTGAGGCCAATCAGATGAGGTTTCTTGCAATCGTCGTCTTCACAAGACCTGTGCAGAATCTTCCTAGCTATGTAGTGAATCTATCCATCGGCCTTCGAGATCTATCAATCGCCTGTAATCGAAGAATCTATGCAAAATGAAGACAAGTGGAAAAATGGCTAAGGGTTTTACACATTGCCTTGAAAAAGGCACCCTTCTTTTAGAAGCATTAAATGCAGTTTTTCGCTTCATCACTCCCAGGAACATCTCTTCCAAGTTGTTCCAGCTACGCAGCAAGCCTGTCAGCACACAAAACGGAGCTATCCAGCTCTCGATAGCGAAGGTCAAAGTAGGGCACTTGGTTGAAAATGACAAAATGCAAAATCATGTTAATTTTTGTTTCTACTCCTTTGCAAGCCAGGGGCACCCTTGCATTTGGGGGTATTAATCCAGCATTCAGGCCTTGCATGTGCAGTCATCAAGTGCGTAATTCTTCCAGCTACGCGATGGATCTAGCGTCCAGTCAGCGAGAGTCATCATTCACCGGCAATGGCAAATTGAAGTGTCAGATGGCAAATCAGAAAAATGGTTGTATGGAATTTCTTACGAAATTACATATCTCCTTGAAAAAGGCGCCCTTCATTTTGAGGCACCAAATTCAATTTTCTGAAGTCACAGCTCCCAACAGACATTTCAATAGTTTTGATCTAGCTACGCGATGAGTCCTTCAGTTCAGTTTCAACATCACCCAGGCACCCAAAAATCAAAGTTCAATAGAGGCTACTGTGACGTTTTCAACAAGCTATACAATAGGAAGTTAGCAAAAAATCTCAACTTTTGAAGATGGATGCCTAGAATGTCAAAGTTTGACTTTTTGGAATCAGAAGAATATTCTAAGGCGACCCAGAAAGAGAGATTTCAGTTAATTCAATAAAATAATATTAAATTTTAGTTTTCGCATGTCGACTTTGCAAAGGGCGAATTTCTTTAATATTTAATATTGGCACCTATTTTGAGACTCAATGAGTTTTGCATGTTGAGTTGAACTAAATATTTTAATATTTTTGAGACTTCAAGTCAATTTTTGTTGAGTGAAGTGGGGTCCAATCAGATAACTTCTTTTGAAATCAGGATTTCTACTTGCAGTTGGCACCTAAACCCTCAAAATTCTTTATTACTATTCATTGAGGCATCCATTCCTTTCACAGCAAGTTGAGTGCAAACGAGTTTTCTCTTGTGCAAGCATCATTTGAAGGCGCCACAAGAATTATTTTTCAGAATTCCTTGCAGATACAAGTCTAGATTAATCAGTAGATTTCAGACAAGTATGGCGATTTTTGACAAAAGCAAAAACATAAAACTTCTATCTTCTGTCTTAATTTATTCTATTCTTGTCTTAGGTATTTTCACATGTCCAAGAATTCAACAACTTTTGACAAGTTTAATCATCTGGGTTGGTTGTGCACGGCTTTCTCTACAAAACCCATGTGTTAGAATTTTTCAGGAAAAATTACCTCAAAGCTTTGCTTTCCTCAACTGAAATTCATTTGCATGGTGGAGTAAAAGACAATATTTTTCCAAACGGAGGATCTAGGTTTGCTTGAAAACATCTTCTGCACAAAACCCATGTTCCAGTTTTTTTCAGAAAAAATTGTCCCTGCAACCCCTACTGCCCCCAATTGTTTTTTCGGAAAAATCTTTGCATGTCAAGCTAAATGGCGTTTTTTCGAATTTTTGACCTTGTGGGTGTGTTTAGAATTATTTTATGCACAAAAGCCACATCTTAGAATTTTTCGTGAAAATTGCCCTCCGACAAGTTAGTTTTAGCCTCGTCAGGAGTGATTTTCGGCTTTCCGGAGAAAGTTGTCAGAACATAGTCGTGTTTACAGTCAACAGGCGAGTTTTTCAGAATGCAATTCACGCAGACCGAATTCAAGACCAAGTTAGTCTTAATTCATGATTTCATCATAAAATTTGACACCGATTTGTATCAAGCACATCCGGAAGATTGACAGGCGTAGTGACTCAAGTCCACATGGTTTCATGCCTCGTATAGCTGATTGTCTTCCAAGGCTGGTTTAGAGGGTTGATACCGTTGGAATTTTGCGTGTGCAATAAGTTCATTTGCATTTCTCACAACTAGAGGGTTCGCAGTCAAACTTTGTGGTTTCATCATGCAACACTCTTCCATAGAGAAAAGCGTGAAAAACATGAGAAGCGTCAAGCTACAAAAGAAACAGTGGCCATCACTTCAGTTACAGAGCCGCCAGAGTTACCAGTTAGTGAAATGCCAGTTTAAGTGTGCAGAGATTTCTAGGATTGTTTGAGTTGCTGACAAGCAGTGAATTGACAATTGAGACGTGTGATGATCTTTAGATGGTGATGCAGTCAACAACCTCGTGGAGGGATTAGTTGCTCGAGATCAAGGCCAGTGAACTCCATTTCAGGGCATCCCACCTTTTCCAAGATAGACATTAAACATAGGAGTTAAACTCGATGCCTCTTTCCGAGTTAACTCGTTGTTCCACAATGCATGCTATGTCTTTCTTGGAAACATCTTTGTATAGTTGGAGTTATTAGTTAGTTTTCATTTCAATAAGGACGTGCATGTTGCACATGTCCATTTAGTCTTGTTTGTATCGATTAACTGATGGTAGCTTTCCAGTTAATTGTATAGTTGCATACAACTAGGCTTAGAGAATAAAATCTCGCATGCTTGCGAGACTGTAGTTGACTCAAGGTGATTTTAGGGTTCCCTACACCTTTGATGTCTATAAATAAGAGCATTCAGCTCATTTGTAAGGAACTTTTGCTTGTGATAGAGAATTGTTGTGTTGTCAGCAACATGCCTATTCTCAAGATTGGTTCACCCTTGTAATTAGAACTTTTGCACACGATAGCAATATATGCTGAGCCTACCTTGAGAATTGTTGTGCTGTCGGCAACATGCCTATTCTCAAGATTGGTTCACCCTTGTAATTAGAACTTTTGCACACAATAGCAATATATGCTGAGCCTACCTTGCCTGTAATATTGTTATTCTATATCTGTTCATGAGTGATTACTATATTAATGAATAGTTTTGCCACCTTGCCTTCATGTTATTACTATGGTGTTTATTCGAATCTTAGTTAAATAGGATTGCTAGTTTGATCTTTTATTGTATGCGTGTCTCATCTATGCAATACACTGTCCTAGTTGCTTACCTTATGTTTTGTTTCTAATAAGCCTATTTAGATGAGCAAATAGTTGTGCAACCTTTCCCTCATGTTACAAATTTGTACTTAAATCTTATCGTTTGATGTGTGTGCCAATAAACCTATTCAGCCAAGCAAATAGTTGAGCCACCTTGCCCTCATGTTGTGAAGTTGTACTCAGTTTATCGTATATTTGTTTGTTTCTAATAAACTTCTCCCCAACCAAGCAAATAGTTGTGCCACCTTGCCTTCACATTGTGAATCTGCACCTGAAGTTTATCGTATAATCACATTCCTGCTCCTTTTCCTCATGCTCTATTTTCTTGAGAAGATTGGATAGTTTAAAGCATTTAGTTTTTAGTTGTAGTTAAGACCTGCGAAACCAAAGAAAATCCTTAGCTGCAACGTCCTTGGTTTTCTTAACCTTATGTCTCTTCCAGCTGAGTCAAAAAGATAAGATTTAGGTCATTTACTTTTAGAACGCATATCAGCAAAAGAGGGAGCTTCCCCTCCTAATTTGAAGAGCATTCAACGCGTACTGTGCATAGCTATCCGTACCAACTCGCACTCCAGAGGTGCTAATTGTTAAGCCAACAAATGTAAAATGAAATTGAATAATTAATTAAAAAAATTGAATATCTTTTTAATGGACGTGAGACTGAGTGGAGGCAAGGTCCGTTTATGCTGTAGCGGTAACTCCCGCCACCCTAGCCTCTCTTGGTCAAAACATCCAAGAAGAAGGCATGTGGACTCATCTACATAGTCTCATCTTGTCTTGGGCGTTTTTTTTTACTTCACTTGAACATCATCTTTTGGAGAGGGGGCTTCCTCTTCATTCTCTTTGGTCATTCTCAATTCTTCTATATGAGCATTCTCTGTTAGCTTGGGCAATCATTTTCATCTCGCTTCCATTCTCAAAGTTTACTCCTTCTGCAGCTTCAAATCCTCTTATTCTTGTATCGGCATTCTTTTTGCCGGTATCCTCTATCTGTATCTACATTCGTTGGTCTAGTTTCGCGTTTCCACTCTCTTTTCTTTCCTTTTTCTGTCGGCGTCCATATCGATGGCATTCTTGATTCGAATTTTCTTGTTGAGCATATCATGGGAGAGCCTTGTCTTTTATTCAAGTTCTTCAATTTTCAGGGAGGAGATCGAAGCTTCTTCGAGTTTTATATTGGCATAACCAGACACGTAAGGAGAACCTATTTAATTGTTAAATACTTAGCTTCGAAAAGTCCTTACTCATTTTGAATTGGAAAGCGAATTAATGAATTTCATCGTCGTGTAGAAAGTATTATGAAATCGATTGTATGCTTAGTCTTTGAACTAGTCTAAGGGATGATTCTCTCTCTCACTCATTAGGAGTCTATTTAGTTATTAAATCTTGTATCGAAATGCTCTTCGTTTATTGTTTTCTAAACTTGAGCGTTTGGATGATCTCTCTCTTCTAATGCTCTGAGATCTACTCAGTCTTTGACTAGCTGTAGTTTTTCCATTATACTACTCTCTTTACTTCTAGGTTATAATCGTGCAAATATTTCTTTCTCCACTTCGGGCCCTCTATATGAAGTATAAATGTAAAAAATTGCAGAGTTCCTTTATAGTGAAACAGTCACTCTCTGTATATGTTTTAAATAAGCAGATTATTCCTAAAAGAGGTGAAAAGATTAAGAGCCAAGTCTCTCTCTATATATACCTTAAGTATATAGCTTATCCTTAAACTATGAGGAATGATTTTAGAACCAAGATATTGTAATACAAACCTCGAGTCAAGAATTATCATGTCGGGCGAGGGTGAGAATGCTGACGACACAAGTGTGCCATTAATAATAAAATCCTTGGCCAAGGTTATGATGCTTAGATTAAGCATTTGTCAACTATCAAGAACCAAATATACCCTGGTCAGAGTGATCTTTCTAGTTAGGAGTCACCTACAGTGAAGGATCGACCAGGTAGTATAGGCTCTTGACACCAGACTCAGATGGCATGATGATATCATATGATCCTTTGTTGATTACCTTCGTGAAGGGTCGGGTTTCTTTAGTTGAAAAAACACGGGAGACCAATAGGTCTTTGGTTGGGTGGAAAAGCCCTTGATGATACTTCTTTTTCCCTTGATGATAAAGTCTTGATCAAGCATTCCAACTGGAAGCCTTCAGACTGTACTTTCTTGCAACTCTTTCTCTCTCTCTTAATTTCAGTTATAAATACTTTAGCATGTTTATTTCATAGCTGTAATAAATGCTCTTTACATTTCAAAAGCAAAGAAAAGTTAGTTATTGTTCAACTGTGATTTCGGTTATATGAATACAGTTAGTTGTTTCCTGTTCAGCTGAAACTGAAATTTTAAAAGTTAGTTGATGAACTGAAAATGATGTAATTGTTTCAATTGTTTATCCTTTCCGTTCAAAATTGTAAAGGAAATCCTCGGATGAAAACTAGTTAGTTACATTTCAGTTGAAACTAGTAGTTAGTTTCCTTTCTTAAACTATAGATTAGTTAGAGTGTTACAAGAAATATCAGAGCTTGGATCCTGTCATCCTATGTTGAGTGACCAACACTCATAGTTTTCAGTTCAAATTTAAGGATATGGATTCAGACAGTGGCAAAGAGTTGGTATCAAGTGATAGAAAGGGGTTGGCAAGAATACTCTACGAAACAGGTAGTAAGCTTGGCAGTCAACCTCAATCTCAGTATGATACTTTGGTCACACTGAAAAGAATGGAGGAATGTTTGAGTCTTGTTAGACAATCGCCTTCTGATTTGTTACAGATAGCAATGACGCCAGCAATGACTTCTTTGGGTGAGCATGGGTTATTGAGACACGAAAACCAGGAGATAAGGCTCACAGTTACTCTTTTCCTCGGTGAAATTATAAGGATTACAGCTCTTCAAGTTCCTTATAATGTTTGGCAAAATGAGGGAGATATTGCAGCTAATTATTGAAAGCTTTGATGGGATAGGTGATATCAAAAATCCTTCTTTTGGGAAGAGGGTCAAGGTCCTAGAGTTGATGCCATAGGTGAGATCATGTATTGTTATGATTGATTGTGATTGTAATGACCTTATTTTACAGATGTTTCATCTCTTCCTGAATTCCATCAATGAAGAACATAATAAATCTATTCAGGACTACATGAGGATCATTATGGCTTCAATTATAAAAGAAAGTGATGAAATTTCCCAGCCTATCTTATCCCTATTGTTGGCTGTTCAAAAGCAAGTGCAGGTGACATCTACAGATGCTTATAACTTGGCTCACAGTATCTTCAAACAATGTGAGGGTAAGCTGAAGCCCTACTTGTTTGATGAGGAGCAAGTAGAAGAAGAGGGGTTCAAATCAAAATTGGTTGATGACAAGAATGCCTCACATCATGGTAGTTGTTTGACAAAACCCCAGGATGACATTTTCAACGCTCATGAAGTTGATAATATCCTTGAAAACAAATCAGATTGTATGTTGCATGATGTTGATCTAAAATCAAAAAAATTATATGAGATTGATGAGTCCCAGGAGTCCAATCAGTTGGCAGGACAACTGAAGGTGAATGAAGATCAAACTATTGCAGCCATTAGACACTTTGATAACACTCTTCGGTTGTTGGCAAAGTATTGTTGAAGGATTCCGGGAATACTAAACAATCCTGAAGGAGGACTTTCCATTGTAGGTTTCCATGCACTCAGAGAGGCATTGATGGTAACAAAGACCAATTACATGCAACTACTCTCAGATAGAGATCACCTACTCATGCTTGGTGAGACCTACTTTGGTGCGTTGAAAGGGAAAGAGGAGGAGGTTGACAAGCTTTCCTACGAGCTTGAGGTTACCAAAGATTCTCTGAAGAGCACTCAAAAGGCCCTTCAAGAATCAAATATTTAGATAGACGAGCTCTGTGAGGAATTGAGCTTGGCTCAATCAACATCCTCCATAGCAGAAATTCAATCTTCCAGGGCTTCCATGACGCCTACGGATGAGAGTGGTACTTATGGGTTGAGGGCCCAAGATACAGACATGACGGAGGTAGAGATGCATACACTGTGTGGACCAGCTAGTAGTGAGGTGCATGCATCCGCATGTGACAGGGCTACTAGCCTCTACATTGGTGGAGTAGAGATATCTATTGGTGAGTCTTGTGCTGAGGAGGCAGAGTCTTCTATGACTAGCGTGTTGAATCATACGCTGTCCCATCTTATTTGCATGAGGATTGTAGAGCATCTACTAGTGGGAGCATGTCTCCTACATCTGCCAATAGATCAAGTAATGCATTGATTGAGGTGGATGGTAGGCTTGAGCCTGATGAGTCACCGGGACTCAAGGAATAGTTGATAGACACTAAGGATAGGGTTGTCCAAACCTTATCTCGTTTTGACAACACGGACAAGTTTGTGGAGTACCTCCTACGGTCAACACAATTGGAGGAAAGGCGGACAGGGGCAGTAGTTGGTACTTCCATATCTAGTCTATAGACTATCGTTCGTGCCTTAGAGGGAATTAAGTCAGAATACCTCTAGTTACTATCAAATAGGGACTTTGCTATTGGGTTCACAGAGAGGACTTGCAGAGCATCTACCCAATCATCCCTTCAGAATCAGAGACGTGAGCCACCTCCTGATTCAGGTGATGAGAGTGACGAGGTGTGCATTCCCAATGACTATGCGGGTCAACCATTGGTGCAAGTAGGGGCATTCCATCTTGACTACATAGTAAGGAGTGCTCATCACTTCTCTTTTAGTCCACACACTGATGCTTTGATGGTGCGTAGGTGTGGGTTGGCTCAAGATTCATATCATCCATTGTGGGATGGAGTATTTCCATCTTCGGGAGATGGAACTAGAGACTGCGGGTATCTGACTTTGTTATTTTCAGATGGTTGTTTACAAGGCCAGGGATCAGATTTTCATCATGCTGATGTGTCCTTGGTAGAGTTTGTGGCTTCCTTGTTTTGGGAATTTCCATTGGGGACGTGGTTACAGGGAGGTTGTGGTTTCAGTGAGCATGATGATGTTGTGGTTTCAGTGAGCATGATGATGTTGTTAATCCAACCCACAATAATGAAGTTTTACTCCATAAGTTGGTAGGGGAAAGCTGTTCTAATTATTGGGACAAGGTTTTCTTTCATAGTCCTTGGAGGACAGTAGTTGTACATGAGTCTAGAGGAGAGTTATATCATTTCCTCATCATGGGGAAGCAGTGTAGGGATGATACTCCATCATCCTATGAACTTGTTGGTATCTTTTGCATTCCCATAGGCCGATCTTGAGGGTGTTGTTCCGTTCCATAGGAGGAGCAATTACACATTTTTCAGCACCTATGAGGGGTAATCATCACATCCATAGGAGGTTTGCAGAGGATGGAGAGAGATGTTGTGATGCAAACACTTTGAGATACTTTAATCTCCTTATGTTCGATGGATGTGAGGTTCTGATGAATTGGAATCCAAGTGGTGACAATTTTGGCACGTCGAAGCGGTTGGATTCCGCTGAGTTGCTTCACCACTCTCACCAAGGTGAAGGTTATGTCAGAGTAGTGTAGTGGAAGTCAGCGGGTAATGTGTATGGCGGACTTCCATTCTGGTTATGGGATCCAAGGATTTCTATGTTTGGTAGATTGCTCTACATTGGGGTAATTGTTTACAATGGTAATGAGCATGGTTGGGCATTCTACAGATTGATTTGGGATCCCAACATTCAGCCGACATGCCAAGGCATTTAGTTGAGATTGCTTGAGGTCAAGCAATTTTAGGGAGGACGGACTGTAATGTCCCCTTTTCAGCCAGTGTCTTAAGTTTGGTGGATTAGCCTATCATTGGGTCCTCGTAGGCTAATGTTGGCGTTTAGAGGGCCTTTGGTTGGATATTATGGGTTCTTTAGATAGCAGTTTACAGTGTTCCCTTCTCCAGTGCTTAGTGATGTTCAAAGACGACCTTCGTGTGGTGTTTCAGGCTCCGTTTACACACATTTACTATTTTTAGTAAGTGCCTTGGATGTTTAAGACCAACCTTACTATTTATAGTAAGCCAATCTGGTGAGCAGAGGAAGTAGTGAGTTATCCCATGGTGTTGCCAGAATCAGTATTAGGTTAATATTTATGGAGTTACGATTTATTGATTATTATTAAACTGTTAACTTTAATAATAATTAAATATTAAAGTGCATATGATTAATGGTGTTGATGACTTTATATATTATATGATTTTAATTAATCATAGTCATTATTAATGCAATTAATGAAGGGGACGCCACACACAGGAATAATATTATTTTATTAGAGACAACAAAAGCAAATGAAGACTAAATATTAAAATGTATTAAAAGCTAAGGGGGTCGTGGCTTTTTGAGGAGTTATAAAAAGGCATTCAAAAAGCATTTTGTTATTCATTCAAACATTTACAAACTTTATGCTTTTGCTGTGAAGAAGAAACAAGGGTTTCAGATTTAGAATTCAATCTTGGAGAACGAAAACTCTCTCAGATTTAGTGATGTACAAGTGTGAAATACCACCCAAGGATTACTCTACAGGTGGCTTCATTCAGGAGTCACATTTATGCATATTGGAGTTGATTATTTCAAAGTTTTCTGATGATTAAGGATGCAGATCAGAAATCAACGTAAGGAGATTATTGCAAACTGACATTAAATATTGGCACCAAGCAAATAATAGAAGGCTATACATTCTCAAGCAGGCCATACACTATCAAATTGGGCGTGGGAATTCCTAGGGAGAAACGCCTAGGGTTTTGGCATCAAACCTTCATTATTCTTAGCATCTAGGGCAAACAGATTATTGTGCATCAATTTCCAAGCGTGGAAATCAGTCAATTATGAGAGGCATCCAAAACAAGGAGATTCCAGTCTGTTGGTTTCTATTACGGAACCTTGACAAAGTGGCAAACATTTTCTGGGTATGTTGGATTTAGATATTAGATGGTATTTTATGAATTGGGTTGTTGTTACAATTGAGAAAATCTCAATATTCTGATTGTAATAAAATTCTGGAAATTTCCAGCTAGTTGTGGTATTGAAAAAATTGAAATTTCTAATTATGCATTTCCTGCAAGTTCTTTAGTTTTCTGCACTTTATTTCTGTCTAAAAGCATTCAAAACATTGCCAAAACACAAACAAAGGCAGGAAAAATCAAAAAAGTAAATATCCTATCAAGGGTGGGATATTTCAATCCTGAAATAATATTTGGGGCATTTATATTTAATTAATTAATTATTTATTAAAGTGACTTATTTAAAAGAATGGAGCAAATATTAAAAGATTACTTTGGTGGTGAACAATATTTAATATTAAAATATTATAAGTCACTTTTATGAGGGAAAAAGAATGAATATTTTAAATATGAATTTTTATATTAAAATTCTAGAAAGTTCCGGGGAGGATTATAAAAGAGGGCTGAGGGGTTTCATTTGAGCATATTAGTTTGGATATTATTTATTTCTCCTAGAGATTTGTGTTTGTGGCTAGATTTCTCACCGAAGGGACAAAAATCCCAACGGTCTTCCTAACGGACGAAAACCCAGAAGGCACAGAAATTCCAGCCAAGGAGCAACAATGTGCTAAAGATTCAATGAGCGGGGATGAAAACCCTCGTTTCAGATTTAGAGGCAAATTCATACAGGGTTCGCAAGTGTGCAGATTTGAAGGAGTTTGTGCAAGAAGTTGTTTGAAAAGAATTACATTTCCAAAAGACACAGATTTATAGATTGCTAGGTGTGCAGGTACCAATTTATTTATATTTGCAGGCAAAGAATAAAATTATTTTGGTGGTGTATGCAAATGTAAAATATCAGAAGAGATTTGGTGATGTGTGTGTTGTGAAAGAAGAGAATTAAAAATTATATATATGATTATTGCTTGCTGCACCCTAACCATACCATTTTATGGTACTTGAGGAGACATACGTACCAACCCAAAGTCCCAAGGAATGGTTCAAAATATTTGTTGAAACCTTAAAATTTCTTAGAAGACTTCAATGCAGCCTTGGGTGGGTCCCCTAAGGTCAACACAGCCTTCCTTTTGGAGTTGCATCTCCTCTATATGCTGTCATACACTTCCAAAGTGAGCCATACTTCTTAGAAAAGGGGTTGTTTAGCTGCTTGGGAATAAATAATTATTGATGTTGGTTTATTTGGCCACTCTACATTCCATTTCAGCAATTTGGGCTATGAACATTGAGATTTATTAAAAATATTTTCTGTTGTATGTGATTTTTGAATACTTCCTTTGTAACAACAATCCAAAGAGTGATAAAGAAATTCTCTATGACTATTTAATGCAATAATATTTTGTATAAATGAAGTTGTTAGCAATGTGAAAACTGGAAATATTTATGCTATGATAATTATCTATTATATCCTTTCCAAAACAACTGAAAATATAATCAAACCAGCAGCATGCAAACTGTTTGACAAAATGTCAGTAAGCTAAAAGTTTTTGAAAATTGCCAGTATGTTTTAAATATCCTGGTAGGGGATATTACAGTGGTATTAGAGTTGTGCATCCTACCAACATGAGGGGTAATTAGTGAAAAGATATTTTCAGATTGCTTCTAATAAGTGACCAGCACTTATACATTTCAATTTTAGAAATGGTAACTTGGTATCAAGGCTTGCATTCAGTGGCTTAAAAAAAAAGAAGACAAATCGGAAACTCGTGACAGAATTTTTGAAAGTCTTTCAAGAATATCAAAAGAATCTAACAACATTGTTAGAGCATCCTAAGTTGTTGGAGCCTCACTTATCAGTTGGGAAGAAAAAAGAATTTCTCCTTCGTGATTTGCAGCCTATAGGTGAACCTAGGAAAAGAAAAAATCAATTGAGGAGAGAACAATATTGTTTCACATGTCAAGGTGTTTGGACACCTAGACATACATGTGGAGGCCCTAAAGAAGATGAAGTCATGCTCACAAGTTCACTTCAGCAGGATGATGATATGGACAAAGAAGAATTAGTCCATGCATCCACAAGTGAGGGGCACATGAGTCCTCATGACAACAATGAGGTTGAAGGGCATGCTGATTTGGTAGTTGCTAAAGGTATGAATATTTTTGATGATTCTTTGAGTGAGGATAATACTGTCCTACCATCAATTCAAAACAGTTGCAATGCAAAATCTGGAGTGGTAGCTGATTTTCGATGTACAAATGAGGAAGGAAAGGAAGTCATCACATCACAGGCAAGCATAGTTGATGTTGTGAGGAACCTAGAAAGGTGTGATGAATGGCTAAGGAGGGAAAGGGAAGCCAAGTTGTTGGCTGCTCAAGCAAAACAACACCTCCAAAATATCAGGGAACAATTCAATCATGATGGAAATGACATACATAGTCATGAGATACATAAGGAAAAGCTTCAAGATGGCCCGGTTGAGGAATATGCACATATTCCAATGGAAGTTAATGTTGATTTTGAGTCAACAACAATACAAGAGAACCAGGACAGTGATATTGTTTATGATGTCACTTCTTCCGAGGGCCATATTTGTATAGTGTTTTGCAAAGAGGAAGAGTGTGGAGAATTGAAAATGGTAGCTCATGACCAAATTAGTGAGGCTGATGTTGTCCTAGGAATTTGGTGGCTATGTATGCTTGGAAAATATAGCCAGGACTTTCAGATGTTGGAGTTGGAGTCATTTAGGAAGAAGATAGTTTGAAAGCATTAGTTGATGATGCGCCGAAAGTAGTTACAGCCAGGTGTGGGATACCATTGGAGATACAAAATGATTCCTACCTTGAGCCAGCTGTTCTTCCAGTTATAATCCAACAGGTGGGAGAATTTTCAGATTTGATTAAGGCTTTTCATCTCACAAAAGGTTGTAAAAATGGTTGTCCAAGAATGCTATGCACAAAAATTCCAAATTTGGCGTTGTTGACTAAAGCTAATTATCTGGATTTGTGTGTGCAAAATTGTTACTTCAGCACCTGGAGTTTGAATGACAGTGCTTTCCAGGCTTCAGATCTAGGGATTCACATGATGGACAGATTGCTCCACAAGGGACTACAAGAAGAAAGAACTTCAGATTTTGGTTGTATCAAAGTAGTGCAATGGAAGCATGGTGAAGGATTCTACATGTTCATTTGGGATATAGGTATTTGGCCATGGCCTTCAGGTACAAATTGCTTGGGGACAAGCAATCTTCGAGAAGGGAGGACTATAATGTCCCCAATTTCCGACTAGCCACCATGAACATTAATTTAATTAATTAAATATTATTTTGTCCTAAAATAATATTTGGGGCATTTATATTTAATTAATTAATTATTTATTAAAGAGACTTATTTAAAAGAATGGAGAAAATATTAAAAAGGTTAATTTGGTGGTGAAAAATATTTAATATTAAAATATTATAAGTCACTTTTATGAGGGAAAAAGAATTAATATTTTTAAAGTGAATTTTATATTGAAATTTTGGAAAGTTTCGAGGATTATAAAAGAGGGTTGAGTGGTTTCATTTGAGCAGATTAGTTTGGATATTGTTTATTTCTCCTAGAGATTTGTGCATGTGGCTAGATTTCTCACCGAAGAGACAAAAACCCCAACGGTCTTCCTAACAGACAAAAACCCAGAAGGAAAAGCGATTCCAGTCAAAGATCCACAGTGTGCTAAAGATTAAGTGAGTGGGGATGAAAACCCTCGTTTCAGATTTAGAGGCGAATCCATACAGGGTTCGAAGGTGTGCAGATTTGAAGGAGTTTGTGCAAGAAACTGTTTGAAAAGAATTACATTTCCAAAAGACACAGATTTATAGATTGTCAGGTGTGCAGGTACCAATTTATTTATATTTGCAAGCAAAGACTAAATTTATTTTGGTGGTGTGTGCAAATGTAAAATATCAAAAGAGATTTGGTGATGTGTGTGTTGTGAAAAAAAAGAATTAAATTTTTTATATATGATTATTGCTGGCTGCACCCTAACCATACCATTTTATGGTACTTGAGGAGCCATACGTACCAACCCAAAGTCTTAAGGAATGGTTCAAAATATTTGTTGAAACCTTAAAAGTTCTTAGAAGACTTCAACGCAGCCTTCCTTTTGGAGTTGCATCTCCTCTATATGCTGTTGTACACTTCCAAAGGAGCCATACTTCTTAGAAAAGGGGTTGTTCAGCTGCTTGGGAATAAAATATTAGTGCTGTTGGTTTATTTGTCCAATCTACATTTCAGGTCAGCAGTTTGGTCTATGAACATTGAGATTTATTAAAAATATTTTCTGATGTATGTGATTTTTGAATACTTCCTTTGTAACAGCAATACAAAGAGTGATAAAGAAATTTTCTATGATTATTTAATGCAATAATATTTTGTATAAATGAAGTTGTTAGCAATGTGAAAACTGGAAATATTTAAGCTATGATAATTATCTATTATATCCTTTCCGAGACAACTGAAAATATAATCAGACCAGAAGCATGCAAACTGTTTAACTAAATGCCAGTAAGCTTAAAATTTGTGAAAATTGCCAATATGTTTTAAATATCCTAGTAGGGGATATTACAGCAGGTTCTTAGAGGAAACCCTCTCCCTCCAAATGGTTTAAGGAGGTAATATTCTCTCACTATCATAGACATTCAATTATGGTGGTAGGTCATAAGGAAAATATGGGATAGATTAGGATCCAATTACAACCTTGTACAATGGGCTCCCATCTTCATGGGAAGACCTTGGCAAATATTCAAATTTTAAACATCTATAAACTTATAATCTCCCCTTATGTGTGATGAGCCCTGCTAGCTCAAACCTCAAACCACTGTCTTTTATTTATCTTTATTATGTTTTACGTTTTCTAGAGAAAAGTTTCTAGAGAGAAATAGAAGGGGCACACAGCATAAATGCTTATAAAATGTAAATCTGAGCTAATTTAAGCGAATTGAAATTACAGAAGGTAATAAATAAGCTCAACAATGGATTCAAAACTCATACACATATCCAAAAACTCCCAGATTATTTATTTAAGAAATGAAGTCCAGTTTGCTAGCCAAGATGGTGAAAACTGGCTAAATCCAGTGTAGGAAGCTACAAAAAGTGAAATCTAGCCCTGAAACTAAGGCAAATGAGAGGTATATGCCAGACGCCTAGAAGGGTGAAGAGAAACCCTCAAACTGGAAGGCGTTTCTCCAAGAAACCCCAAATGCCCTTGCACAGATAGCCACGCACTTTAAGCAAAAAGCCCAGCTCTCAACTCTGAAGGTACGGCCATGATGTCCAATGCCTGCCATGATGAAAGAAAGACGCCATCTCCACAAACCCTCCTGTCTCTGATAAAGAACTCAGCAAAACTCTGATAAAGCACAGTAGAACCTCTGTATGAAGCTCTCACAAATTGCACAAATTTGACTGGTCTCTCACAGTCTCAAAAGTGCCCAACACTGAAGAGATTTCGTTCTCCAATGGAAGAATGCTCAAAAACCTGATCACAGGTGAAAGCACAGGAAAAATGTCCAAGGCAAAGTCAAAATAATCATGAATGAATTTCTCATTGCCCAAAATGCCTTATGTGATGTCCCCATCCTAGTCAGCGCAGCTGGTGACGAGGTTAGCCTATTATTCGATCCTCGTAGGCTGACAGGAGTGTGCAGAGGATCATCTGGGGCAGTTACTCAGTGTCTGGTAGCTCCAGTTTTACAGTTGTTTCAGGTTGGGCCTTCGCAGAATCTTCCAGAGTGCATTTTCAGGAACTTTCTATTTTTAGAAAGTTAGGTCAGGCGGAAGCTGCTATTTTGGGCAGGGCACCTGGTTCAACTATTCAGCTCAGAGTCGACCCAGTTCAGCAGTTTGATGATCAGACGGAGAAATAAGGAGTATTTAATATTTTGACTTATATTAAAGTCACTTTATTGAAATATTTAAATATTTAATTAATTTGGCCTATTATAAAGTATTTTTTTTATACTTTATAATAATGAATTAATATTTGATAAAGTGAATAATTATTATTCACTTAATAAGATGCCAATTAATTATTAATGATTTCTCCTAAAGTAAAAGGGCGAATTAAATCATATTATTAAATGATTATTTTAAAAGAAGATTGGGTCGAACTTCTCAAAGGAGAATATATATTCTTTCAAGGCAAAATTGAACTATTATGAGATTCTTATTCGACTTTTGTCTTTTTGCTTTGAGCATTGGAGTTTGCAAACCCTAGGGTTTCTGGTAGACAGACGTTTCTGGAGAACGAAAACTCTTCAGGAATTAGGCAGACTGAGACTATGAAATACCAGTTTAAGCTTGCATCTGGGTGACTTCATTTAGGAGTTACAGATTTGATTTATCGACAGATTCATCAGAGATTTACAGAGTTATTCATCAGTTAATAAAGGCGACTTCATCAGAGATCATTCAACAGAGTTTGGCACATTTTCCAAGGAGCTGTACTTTATCATTTATTGCTGCAGCAGGCCGTACTTTCTGTACCAGCAGGCCGTACATTTCTTATCAGTGAAAGGACGCCTCCATTCTTCAAACTTTGTGGATTGGATCTAGGGCGCCTTGGTCTACTGGGGATTTTGCATTGATTTTTGAGCCTGGAGATTCTTCCATTTATTCTGGCCGTACTATCTTTCATTTGCTGCAGCCGCCATTCAGGTTCTCAATAAAATTTAATGTATTTCATTCTTAATTCAGATTTTTGTATTGTAAAAGCTCTAAAAAAATAATATAATGGTGCGCCTATGTTCTTTGAGCATATTTGAGCTTATTGTATGAAGTTTTGAATTTATTTGAATTTATTAGCATTTTTAGAAGAAAATCGCAGCTTTCCCTTTTGTCTGAAAACTCATCAAAAACACAAAAAAACCAAAACTTGCAAAAACAACAAAATCTCAATTAGGGTTTTGAATTGAGAACCATCAGGGTTCTGACAGTGGTATCAGAGCATAGATTTCCTGCCATCTTGTGCTTTTTCAGTTGCTTTTTCAGATTACAGTGTGCTTTTTGGATGCTTTTTCATGAGCAGAGATACGATTCATTATATTAAAGGTGTAGGGACAGGCAGAGTCGAGGATTGGACAGGTCCACCGATTCCTGAAGGTGAGACAGTGTCAGGTATATTAGGCATTCACAGGTCTAGCCCTTGCAGCAGTGAAAACAGTGTGACTACACTCATGGCAGATCAAGAAATTCCTAGAGATTCCGGGAAAGAGAAAGAAAATGCTGAGATGACTGAGGCAGAATATAGGAGTAGACATGACAACATGATGGACATGATGTCACAGCTGATAGGTACCATAAGACAATATACTCCGCCTCACCAGCATTACATTCAGATAGGGCAGCCCAGTGGTTCGGGAGGCATAGACCAGCCACAGATGTCTGCACGACCGCGGCTGTCACCGGTTGTTCACGAGCGTAGGCCTGGACAACCTACCTTTGTCAGTAGAGAGGCACCACCGACTCCGGAGACGGAGCAACAAGGTCACCACACAGAGTTTCAGCCACAGCATGGCACTTCAGTGGCAGACGTGACCAGACTGTTTGGAGAGTATTCTACACTGGCTCCTGAGATTAGACAGTCGTTGACATTTCATGAGTTTATGGATGTGCATAAGCCCAGAGGTGGAGGAAGATTTGAGCGCAGAGCTCATCAGTACCAACAGCCACCACAGGTGAACAGAGATCTTCAGCACGCAGTGAGCAAGATTGTCTTGCCTTATTTTGATGGCTCGGATAAGAATTCAGCGAGATCATGGGTTCAGAAGTTAGATAATTACCTATCTTTGAGACCTATGCAGGAGGACGAGGCCATTAAATTTGCCACACTACACCTTGATGGATTGGCGCATGATTGGTGGCATCACGGCATGTACACACTAGGTCATCATCGGGTTACTACTTACCAGGATTTCACTGGCAGGCTTATTGAGCGATTTGATAAAAAAGATCCAGAACTTTACTTTAGAGAGCTAGCACAGCTCAGACAGACAAGCAGTTTGGATGCTTACATTGGGGAGTTTCAGAAAACAGCAGTCATGGTGACAGGTATTTCGGAGAGGAGACTTGTCATTCTCTTCACCGAGGGATTATATGAGCCGATGAGAGGATGGGTCAAGGCATTTGATCCTCCCACCCTTCAGGAGGCGATGAGGAAGGCACGCAGTATGGAGCATGCAGCACCTCGCAGCAGGTTCTCTTCGGGTTCTACGCCAAACTCAAGGCCAAATAGATCATTTGATAGAGATAGACCATTTGACAGGAAGAGAGATCCACCTGATCCTAAAAGAAATAATGCACCACCGTTTGACAGAGAGACATTGAACGAACTACGCAAGAAGAAGTTATGTTTTTGGTGCAAGGCACCCTATGATGAAAAACATATATGCCCCCTTCGTCCTAAAGCCAAAAGTAATCAAATGGAGTGGTTTTATGAGGGTGAAGAGCAATCTGATCTGTTAGACCAGCAAGCTGATTCAGAACATTCAGATGATGAAAAGTCTGAAAATGATAGTGAACATGATGGTAGAAGGAAATTACAAGAGGCACACTTGACTAGTCTTCAGAGAGATGGCTCTTTTAGGCTACGTGGGCTCCTAGCTGGTCAGAAAGTTATAACACTGCTTGACACAGGAGCGACGCACAATTTCATAGATGCACGTTTGGTTGAGAAGCGTGGCATACAGACGGAAGAGTTTGAGGGTATTCGGGTTAAGGTAGCTGATGGATACACCCTCAAGTGTGATAGGAAAATAACTAATCTACCGATGCGATTGAACAACTATGAGTTCAAGACTGAATTCTATGTTGTTAATATGGGGGATACTGATGTGGTGTTAGGGATGGCATGGCTTCATGAATTGGGTGAGTTCACACTCAATCTACGAGACATGGAGATGAAGTTCAAGGCTAATGGGAGACCTCATGTCATCAAAGCCATTAGAGACAGTAATCTGAGGATGGTATCGTACAGACGGATGGAGAGACTCATTCGTCATGACATGGTTGACTGGGCTGCAGAGTGTATGTTAATGCCAGCACAGCAGGAGCAGCAGAAGGGTGAGTATCACCCTGACATACAGATCTTGAGGACTAAACACTCCAAAGTGTTTAGTGACATCCCACCTGGTAGACCTCCAGACAGAGGCACGGAGCATATTATTGAGTTGGAGGAGGGCGCAAAGCCCGTTATGATCACTCCCTACAGACATCCGAAACGACTCAAGGATGAGATAGAGAAGACCATTAATGAGTTGTTAGCTATGGGCCATATCAGACCTAGCAAGTCACCTTTTGCTTCATCGGTTGTATTGGTGAAGAAGAAGGACGGATCACTTCGGATGTGTATTGATTACAGGCAGCTCAACAAAAGGACAATTAAGAACAGGTACCCTATTCCACGCATTGATGAGCTACTAGATGAGTTGCACGGAGCCGTCTTCTTTACGAAGATTGATTTGAGATCAGGGTACCATCAGATTCAGATGAGGGAGCAAGATATTGAGAAAACCGCTTTCAGGTGTCATTGCGGTCACTTCGAGTTCTTGGTTATGCCCTTCGGGTTAACCAATGCACCTGCCACCTTTCAGGCAACTATGAACAGGGTTTTCAGTGCTCAGTTGAGGAGATTTGTGTTAGTCTTCTTCGACGACATTTTGGTTTATAGCATGTCATGGGATGAGCATCTGGCTCATTTGGATGCAGTCTTGGGTATCTTAGCAGATGAGTCTTTCTATGCTAAGGAATCCAAGTGCGAGCTCGGTATGGAGGAGTTGTTATATCTGGGGCACATCATCAGTGCCAAGGGAGTGAGTATGGACCCCAAAAAGGTCCGAGCTATAGTTGAGTGGCCGGTACCTGAGAACCTTACGCAGCTCAGAGGTTTCATTGGGTTGTGTGCATTTTACAGGAGATTTGTTAGTGGGTTCTCACGACACGCCGCACCCCTTACTGACTTGACGAAGAAGGGGGCTTTTACTTGGTCACCACAGGCGCAGGAGTGCTTTGACAGGTTTAAGGTGATCATGACTTCATGTCCGGTGCTAGCATTGCCTGACTTTACGAAGTCATTTGATTTATTCTGTGATGCTTCAGGAGAGGGCATTAGTGCCGTTTTGATGCAGGACCGACATCCGATTGCATTTGAGAGCAGGAAACTCAGGGGTCCTGAGAGATTTTACAGTATTTATGACAAGGAGATGTTAGCCATTATGCATGCATTGGCTAAGTTCAGGCAATACCTGGTAGGCAGCAAATTCAGTGTTCGCACAAATCATAAGAGCCTGAAACACTTCCTTGGACAGCGAGACCTGAATGAGAGGCAGCAAAAATGGGTCAGTAAACTGCAGTCGTATGACTTTTATATCACCTTCATTAAGGGGAAGCAGAATGTCGTAACTGACGCCTTGTCTCACAGACCTCAGTTGAATGCTTTGGCACAGATCACAGAGGATTGGAGGCACCGGATTATTGCTGAGTATGCTAAGAACCCATGGGCTTCTAGCATTGTTGACAGGACAGAGCAGGACGACAGGTATACTGTTGTAGATGACTTGATCATTTACAAGGGGCGGATTCTTTTGGTTCCTGACTCCGAGGTGCGGATTACAGTCTTAAGAGCCTTTCACGACCTTCCTATGGCGGGCCATCCCGGGTACTATAAGACATACAAAATGGTTCGGGAACGGTTTACTTGGAAAGGGCTGAAAACTAATGTATTACAATATGTCCGTGAGTGTTCTGTGTGCCAGCAGAACAAACAGGAGCACACTTATCCTGCTGGATTGCTCCAGCCACTTCCGATACCTGACAGGAAGTGGGAGTGTTTATCGATGGACTTTATCACGGGTTTGCCAAAAGCCCAGGGTAAAGATTGCATCTACGTAGTGGTTGATCGGTTGACTAAATACGCACACTTTTTCCCGATTACTACTACTTTCATAGCATCGCAGACTGCAGAGTTATTTTTCAGAGAGGTATTCCGGCTGCATGGGTTGCCTCGGACGATAGTCAGCGATAGAGACAGTCGGTTCATGAGCAACTTTTGGCAGGAGTTGTTCAGGCTTTGTGGGACCGAACTGACACCGAGTACCAGCTACCATCCGCAGACAGATGGGCAGACAGAGATTGTCAATAAGTGGGTGGAAGGTTATTTGCGTAATTATATAGCTGGTCAGCAGAGAGCTTGGGTGAGATGGATTTATTTATGCAAGTATTGTTATAACTCGACTCACCATATGACGATACAGATGACACCCTTTATGGCTTTGTATGGGTATGAGGCGCCCAACCTTCTGGATTTGATATTGAGCGATAGCAGAGTGCCGAGTGCAGGGGATATGATGCAGAGTCAGCAGGACATTTTGAGGTCTCTTCGAGACAATATCCAGCGGTCACAGAATCAGCAGAAGCAGTATGCTGATCAGAAGAGGGTTGAGCGTACTTTTGAGGTGGGTGATATGGTGTACCTCATGTTGCAGCCGTATCGTCAGTCTACTCTACGGAAGAGTGGGGCAGAGAAACTAAAACCTCGCTACTATGGTCCATTTCATGTTGTCAGACGAGTGGGCGAGGTTGCTTATGAGTTGGATTTGCCAGCTGATAGCAAGGTCCATAATGTATTTCACGTTTCTCGCCTGAAAAAGGCATTGGGTCAGCATGTGATACCCTCTCCAGTGTTGCCACCCCTTGATGACGAAGGGAAACTGATACTAGTACCTGAGGCAATCCTCGAGATGAGAGAGAGACACCTTCGGAGGCGTGTGATCAGGGAATATTTGGTCAAATGGAGAGATTTGCCAGTTGAGGATGCTACATGGGAGTCAGAGGAGATCTTACAGCATCCAGAGTTGAGATTGCTTGAGGACAAGCAATTTCAGGGAGGGCAACTGTGATGTCCCCATCCTAGTCAGCGCAGCTGGTGACGAGGTTAGCCTATTATTCGATCCTCGTAGGCTGACAGGAGTGTGCAGAGGATCATCTGGGGCAGTTACTCAGTGTCTGGTAGCTCCAGTTTTGCAGTTGTTTCAGGTTGGGCCTTCGCAGAATCTTCCAGAGTGCATTTTCAGGAACTTTCTATTTTTAGAAAGTTAGGTCAGGCAGAAGCTGCTATTTTGGGCAGGGCACCTGGTTCAACTATTCAGCTCAGAGTCGACCCAGTTCAGCAGTTTGATGATCAGACGGAGAAATAAGGAGTATTTAATATTTTGACTTATATTAGAGTCACTTTATTGAAATATTTAAATATTTAATTAATTTGGCCTATTATAAAGTATTTTTTTTATACTTTATAATAATGAATTAATATTTGATAAAGTGAATAATTATTATTCACTTAATAAGACGCCAATTAATTATTAATGATTTCTCCTAAAGTAAAAGGGCGAATTAAATCATATTATTAAATGATTATTTTAAAAGAAGATTGGGTCGAACTTCTCAAAGGAGAATATATATTCTTTCAAGGCAAAATCGAACTATTATGAGATTATTATTCGACTTTTGTCTTTTTGCTCTGAGCATTGGAGTTTGCAAACCCTAGGGTTTCTGGCAGACAGACGTTTCTGGAGAACGAAAACTCTTCAAGAATTAGGCAGACTGAGACTGTGAAATACCAGTTTAAGCTTGCATCTGGGTGACTTCATTCAGGAGTTACAGATTTGATTTATCGACAGATTCATCAGAGATTTACAGAGTTATTCATCAGTTAATAAAGGCGACTTCATCAGAGATCATTCAACAAAGTTTGGCACATTTTCCAAGGAGCTGTACTTTATCATTTATTGCTGCAGCAGGCCATACTTTCTGTACCAACAGGCCGTACATTTCTTATCAGTGAAAGGACGCCTCCATTCTTCAGACTTTGTGGATTGGATCTAGTGCGCCTTGGTCTACTGGGGATTTTGCATTGATTTTTGAGCCTGGAGATTCTTCCATTTATTCTGGCCGTACCATCTTTCATTTGCTGCAGCCGCCATTCAGGTTCTCCATAAAATTTAATGTATTTCATTCTTAATTCAGATTTTTGTATTGTAAAAGCTCTAAAAAAATAATATAATGGTGCGCCTATGTTCTTTGAGCATATTTGAGCTTATTGTATGAAGTTTTGAATTTATTTGAATTTATTAGCATTTTTAGAAGAAAATCGCAGCTTTCCCTTTTGTCTGAAAACTCATCAAAAACACAAAAAAACCAAAACTTGCAAAAACAACAAAATCTCAGTTAGGGTTTCGAATTGAGAACCATCAGGGTTCTGACACCTTATATGCAAAAAGGCATGACTTCCAAGAAAGATATGCCCTTCTTCATATTTTAAATCTTTTAAAATATATTTAAGTCATTTCAATAGTTTTGACTTAAATACTTGGGCGCCCTTTTATATTTTAAGTGATTAAAATATTAAATCACCTTTATAGAATATTTAAGTGATATAAAATGTATAAAGTCAACTTGACTTTATAATAAGGCATTAAGTTAATTAATTAACTCAAATCACTTAAAAATCCATAACTCTCTCAAAACTCCAAATATTCCCATACCGTCAGAAGCTGTCAACCCCTGAACTGCTAACGCCTATTGTGAACCAATCACTGAGCTCTAAAAACGAGAACGACCAAGCTCTCCAGAAAGTACCACTGACCCTCTAACCAAACCAGTTAGCCCACAAGGGTCCAATAAAGGGCTAACACACTGTTCCCGAGAACTGACTAGAGCGGGGACATCATAGTCCGCCCTCCCCAAATTTGCTTGCCCACAAGCAAACTCAAAGCTGGATGTTGAAGAATACTGTCACTCTCCCAAGTAGCATCCTCTGTCAGTAGATCTTTCCACTTCACCAAATATTCCCTGATAACCCGCCTCCGAAGATGACGCTCTCTAGAATCCAGAATGGCCTCAGGTATCAAAATCAATTTCCCCTCATCATCCAGGGGTGGTAAATCAATAGGAGTCACCTGTGGTCCCAATGCCTTTTTGAGGCGCGACACATGGAACACATTGTGAACCTTACTGTCCACTGGAAGATCTAACTCATAAGCCACTTCACCGACACGTCTAACAACCCTGAATGGTCCATAGTATCGTGGCTTAAGTTTCTCGACGCCCTTCTTACGAAGGGTGGACTGCCTATAAGGCTGGAGCATCAAATACACCAAATCATCGATCTCGAAAGATCTCTCCACTCGCCTCTGATCAGCATATTGCTTTTGATGATTTTGAGCTTTCTGAATATTCTCCCTGAGTGCTCTCATAATGTCCTGATTCTCCTGCAACAGATCACCAGCACTGGGTACTCTACTGTCACTCAGCAATAAATCTAGAAAGCTCGGGGCATCATATCCATATAATGCTCGGTATGGTGTCATCTGAATACTCATGTGATGAGTGGTATTGTAGCAATACTCACAAAGATATAACCACTTCACCCATGCCTTCTACTGTCCTGAATTGTAATTCCTCAAGTATCCCTCCACCCATTTGTTGACTATCTCTGTCTGCCCATCTGTCTATGGGTGGTAGCTGGTGCTCGGAGTGAGTTCTGTCCCGCAAAGTTTGAATAACTCCTGCCAGAAGTTACTCAAAAACCTGCTATCCCTGTCACTGACTATACTCCGAGGCAATCCATGCAATCTCAATACCTCGTCGAAAAACAAGTCCGCCACCTGAGTAGCTATGTGTGTAGTAGTGATTGAAAAGAAATGTGCATACTTCGTCAACCGATCTACTACCACATAAATGTTGTCTTTCCCTTGAGCTTTCGACAAGCCCGTGATGAAGTCCATAGACAACCATTCCCACTTCCTCTCAGGAATAGGAAGCGGCTGAAGTAAACCTGCAAGGTATGTATGTTCTTGCTTGTTCTGTTGACAAACAAGGCATTCCCTGACATACTGAAGAACAAATGACTTGAGACCCTTCCAAGAGAATCTCTCTCGTACCTGCCTATAGGTCTTAAAGTAACCGGGATGTCCTGCCATAGGCGAATCATGGAATGATCTCAATACCATGTCCCTCATCTCAGAACCTGGGACAAGAAATATCCTCCCTTTGTAAATGATAAGATCATCCACAAGTGAGTATCTGTCATCATGTACTGTCCCATCCACTATGCTAGAAGCCCACGGGTTCTTAGCATACTCTGCTACTATCATGTGTCTCCAGTCCTCTGAAATCTGTGTAATGGAGCTCAAGTGAGGACGGCGAGATAAAGCATCAGCAACCACATGCTGAGTGCCCTTGACATAGGCGATGTCAAAATCATAGGACTGAAGTTTGCTGACCCATTTCTGTTGCCTTTCATTCAAATCTCGCTGTCCAAGAAAATGTTTCAGACTATTGTGATCGGTTTTAACACTGAATTTACTACCAACCAAGTATTGCCTGAATTTGGCCATGGCATGCATGATGGCCAACATTTCCTTATCGTAGATACTGTAGCTCCGTTAAGGACCGCGTAGCTTCCTGCTCTCAAAAGCAATAGGGTGTCGATCCTGCATGATTACTGCACCAATACCCTCACCGCTGGCATCATAATGTAGCTCAAATGGTTTGGTGAAATCCGACAAAGCCAAAACTGGACAAGTAGTCATGAGACGTTTGAACTCCTCAAAGCACGCCTGTGCAAGAGGTGTCCACACAAAGGCTCCCTTCTTAGTCAAATCAGTTAGTGGCGCAGCATGTCACGAGAATCCACTAACGAACTGACAATAGAAGGCACATAATCCTACAAACCCCCTGAGCTGTGTCAATGTCTCAGGTGTAGGCCAATCGATGATAGCTCAAACTTTCTCTGGATCCATACTAACTCCCTCTCCACTGATAATGTGACCCAGATACAAAAGCTCAGCCATGACTAAAGCACACTTGGATTCCTTGGGGTACAAGGACTCCTTGTCAAGTATACTCAATACCTCATCTAGGTGTACAATGTGTTCCTCCCATGATTTGCTGTAAACCAGGATGTCGTCGAAGAACACCAATACAAATTTCCTCAAGAGAGGATGGAAAACCCTATTCATAGTAGACTGAAATGTAGCTGGAGCATTGGTTAAGCCGAATGGAATAACCAAGAAATCATAGTGTCCACAGTGACATCTAAATGCGGTTTTCTCAATATCCTCCTCTCTGACTCTTATCTGATGGTAACCAGTCCTCAAATCAATCTTCGAGAAATAGCAAGCTCCATGAAGCTCGTCTATCAACTCATCTATCCGTGGAATAGGATACTTGTTCTTTATAGTCTTCCTATTGAGCATCTTGTAGTCAATACACATCCTAAGTGTACCATCCTTTTTCTTCACCAAAACAACTGATGAAGCAAAGGGTGACTTACTCGGCCTAATGTGCCCCATAGCTAAAAGCTCCTTAATAGTTTTCTTAATTTCATCTTTTAAACATTTGGGGTGCCGGTAAGGAGTGATCATGATAGGTTTCGTGCCCTCATCCAACTCAATGATATGCTCAATACCTCTATCAGGAGGTCTACCTGGTGGAATAGCACTGAAAACCTTTGCATGTTTGATTTGGAGTTCCTGTACATCCAGATGGTAAGAAGAAGCTTGCTGCTCCAACTGTGAAGGCATTAACTTGCACTCAACAGCCCATTCTACCATGTCGTGTCGAATCAAACGTTCCATTCTCCGGAGTGAAATTTCTTTTAGATTGTTGTCCTTGATGGCTTTAAGAACATGATTTGTGCCATCAATTTTGAATTTCATCTCCATATCACGCAAATTAAGTGTGAACTCTCCTATAGCATGAAGCCACTTCATGTCGAGAACTATATTCGTTTCTCCCATGTTCACCACATAAAAATCTGCCTTAAACTCAAAATTGTTGAGTTTCAATGATAAATCAGGAATCATCCTCTCACAGTTGAGAGTGTGTCCATCTGCAACCTTTACTCGAATGCCTTAAACTGTTGAGTTTGAATTCCTCTTTTCTCCACTAACCGTGAATAAATAAAGTTGTGGGTTGCACCTGTGTCCAAAAGAGATATGACTCTTTGCCCCGCTAAAATCCCACGGAGCCTGAAAGATCCTTCTCTTTGCATGCTGGATATATGAGCCTCCTGTAGCTCACTTTCTACCTCAATCTCTGCCTCATTTTCTGACTTTTCTTCATCTGTGTCACAAATAGCAGCTTGCCGATCAGAAAAATCAATCAACGTTTCTCCCTCATAAAACCATTCCATGTGCCTGTTTTTCCCTTTAGGCTTGAGGGGACAATTATGATTGAAGTCATACGGGCCCTTACAGTAAAAATAGAGCTTCCTTCTACATAGATCATTCATTGTGTCACGATCTAGTGGGGCTGCAAATTTTTTCTTTTGATCAGAATTATCAGCCTTCTTTGGATCAGATTTGTTCTTTGTGTAGGAGGAAGAAGGTTTTGTGCCAAATTGTTTACGAGGTGTAGTGAGCTCCATTCTGCGAGTTTTCCTCATGGCCTCCTATAACGTAGGTGGATCAAATGCTTTTATCCAACCTTTCATGGGCTCGAAAAGACCTTCAATAAACAATATGATCAGCCTTCTCTCTGAGATACCTGTCACCATCACGGATAGTCTTTGGAACTCTCCAATATACGATTCCAAGCTACCCAATTGTTTTAACTGTGCAAGATCCCTGAAGAATAGTTCAGGATTACGTCTATCAAACCTCTCTACCAATCTATCAGTGAACTCCTGGTATGAGGTAATCCGGTCATGGTGAAGAGTAGCCATGCCATGAATCCACCAGTCATGTGCCATGCCATCAAGATGTAGAGCTGCAAATCTAATAGCATCTTCCTCTGGCATAGGACGTAGTGTCAGGAACGTATCCAATTTACTCACCCAGGCACGTGTTGTAACTCTGCCACTGCCATCATAGTTCACTAAGGTAAGTTTATTGGTAGCTTGTCGTAGATCATTATGCTGATGTCTAGGCCTCCTGTCATTCTTGTTCCTGGTGTGCTCTCTCTTTTGGCTCATGAAACGGTCGAAGTTAAGGTGATCCTTAACTCGAGGAGGCAATGCATCCCATTCATCATGCATAGTCAGGATGTTGTCAGCAAAGTTCACTTCCCCACCTTCTTCCACCTCCTCCTCAGCATCATTCCTGACAAAAGTAGGGCATGTAGCTCTCTCAAAGGTGCGTGTTGGAGCAATATTCTTGTACTGTTCTCCATGTATGCTACCCTCCTGATCTTGATCCATATTCGGCCTTCTCAGAACTGTCAAATTTTGCACATTGGTACTAAGTTGCTGAAGGATGTTTGCCACCTGTTCTTGACGGACCACCATTCCTCTCAGCACTTCTCTAGCATCCCTATCTTTGTCATTAAGACGAGCATCATCATTCCTTTCAGCCATATTATCAAAGTCAAAATCCTTTTCCTGTTCGTTCAATGGAATTGCCTGAAAAGGTTCAAAAGTGTTTCTTTGAATTCCAGGGCCCCTGCGTGTGTAGTGCCTGTCAAACCTGTTCTGGTGTGGCTGCATGGATATTTGTTTTCCCACAAGCTGGCAGGAATAATATGCTCAAATACCACTGTGATGAGCCCTGCTGGCTCAAACCTCAAACCCCTATCTTTTATTTATATTTATTATGTTTTACGTTTTTTAGAGAAAAGTTTCTAGAGAGAAATAGAAGGGGCGCACAGCATAAATGCTTATAAATGTAAATCTGAGCTAATTTAAGCGAATTGAAATTACATAAGGTAATAAATAAGCTCAACAATGGATTCAAAACTCATAAACATACCCGAAAACTCCCAGATTATTTATTTAAGAAATGAAGTTCAGTTTGCCAGCCAAGATGGTGAAAACTAGCCAAATCCAGTGTAGGAAGCTACAGAAAGTGAAATCCAGCCCTGAAACTAAGGCAAATGAGAGGTATATGCCAGACGCCTAGAAGGGTGAAGAGAAACCCTCAAACTGGAAGGCGTTTGTCCAAGAAACTCCAAACGCCCTTGCACAAATAGCCATGCACTTTAAGCAAAAAGCCCAGCTCTCAACTCTGATGGTACGGCCATGATGTCCAATGCCTGCCATGATGAAAGAAGGACGCCATCTCCACAAACCCTCCTATCTCTGATAAAGAACTCAACAAAACTCTGATAAAGCACAGTAGAACCTCTGTATGAAGCTCTCACAAACTGCACAAATTTGACTGGTCTCTCATAGTCTCAAAAGTGCTCAACACTGAAGAGATTTCGTTCTCCAATGGAAGAATGCTCAAAAACCTGATCACAGGTGAAAGAATAGGAAAAATGTCCAAGGCAAAGATGAAATAATCATGAATGAATTTCTCATTGCCCAAAATGCCTTATATGCAAAAAAGGCACGATTTCCAAGAAAGATACAGCCTTCTTCATATTTTAAATCTTTTAAAATATATTTAAGTCATTTCAATAGTTTTGACTTAAATACTTGGGCGCCCTTTTATATTTTAAGTGATTAAAATATTAAATCACCTTTATAGAATCTTTAAGTGATATAAAATGTATAAAATCAATTTGACTTTATAATAAGGCATTAAGTTAATTAATTAACTCAAATCACTTAAAAATCCATAACTCTCTCAAAACTCCAAATATTCCCGTACCGTCAGAAGCTGTCAACCCCTGAACTGCTAACGCCTGCTGTGAACCAATCACTGAGCTCTGAAAACGAGAACGACCAAGCTCTCTAGAAAGTACCATTGACCCTCTAACCAAACCAGTTAGCCCACAAGGGTCCAATAAAGGGCTAACACACTGTTCCCAAGAACTAACTAGAGCGGGGACATCACATTATGGACCATTTTCACTATTTCCCAAAATATCCAACAAGGATTACTTATGAAGGTCGTTATTATAGGTGGCAAATGTAGTAATAGCATGCTAGTGTGACTTGAGGTGTAATCTCCAACCTCAAGATTGTATAGTGTGACTTGAGGTGTAATCTCCAACCTCAAGATTATATGTGTGGGAATCTTATCTTAAGGTTTGAGGATGAGGTGTCTTCTATTGTTTGTTTGTTGGGTATAGCATATGGTAGTAGTGTGGTATCTATTTGCATTTTGGATGTTTGTTTGTTGGGTGTAGTGTATGGTAGCGGTGTGGTATCTATTTGCATTTTGGATGTTTGGTTGTGGGTGATCTATTGGTTGTTCAATGATACGACATGTTGCAAGTAGGACTTCAAGGCTCATGATCCTCTTAGAAAGGGTTGACTTTTAGAAAAATGACTGAATTCCATTGTTACTTGAAACAATATAGCAACATTAGGGTTTGTCAAGGCAGTATTTGGTGATCAAGGCCTAGGTGCCTTGGCACCATCTCATTTAAAGACCTCTATTGAAGAGGATTTACATCAGATTAGTTGTGTCAATTCCAAATGTAGAGCAACATAAATAGATCATCCATGTTCTTTTACTTGCCAATTCAGAAATATGAAGGTCTTGTCTATTGAAGTGGAAGAAGATGCTAAGGTGGTTGTAGGGTCCTCTTTAAAGGAAGAAATTTCAATAAAAAAAGATTTATTCGGCTAAGGAGCCCATGGAGAATAGTGAAATGAAGCTAATTCAGCATGAATTACTATTGCTTGGGGATTTTGTGCACATGTAGGCAAAGTCTTGGAAGGCCCCATGGTAACCCATAATGAGAGCCACCTAGAGGTATTAAACAAGTATTCAATTCCAACCTTTTGTGCAAATAAAATCCACGAGGCATAGAGGAGAAAGGAGATCATTCATGGCATTTGGTTTCCTTCATTGGATGCTACAATGCAAGACCCTCAAATAGGTGCAAGTGAACAAGCAAGTGCAGTGTAGGTTGAAGATATGGCAGGTTGGGGTGTAGTTAATAATTTTCATATAAATAGATGGAGTGCAAGTTGATTTTCCCATATTCCTTCTATTTGGGTGTCTATGGTTCAATTGGTATATGTTCTAGGAGCTTTCTTCTCATTTTGAGCTCCTTAGTCCCTAGCTTTTTATTAGTTGGTAGGCTCTATAGTAGTCTTGTATATAGGTCTTTTTTGTCATTTGTAGAGACCTTTATGGTCGTTATAGTTGTTTTTATTGTTTGTTATGTTTTTGTTATGCTGTATTATAAAGCAAGGCCCCCAATCGAATCCCCCACTAATTAATCAAAAAAACGAAGAAATACAAAGCATAGTTTTGAGAAATAGAAAATAGCAACAATAAATACATCCAAGCAAGTAAAGAGGGTGGAGATACACCATCTTAGCTTTTCTAGCCTCCTAGTTCCCACAAAATGTAAATACCTATATAAACTAAATTGGTCCCTTGCAGAATTGCAATGTTAACAATAACTTAGATTTTCAAAAATGGATATAATAAGTGTCAAATACAAGTGAGCATGTGTTACAAGAGATGAGATTTCACATAAAGATTTTTTGATATCTCCATGAGCTATAAAAATACTCAAAACAATTTTAAAAACAAAACATCACCTTTTATATAATGTACTTGAATATGCAACTCTAGAAATTAATGTTAGCAACATTAAATGAAGTTTTTAGTTCTCATTGCACATCTATTGGGGGTATAGAGATATTTATACATGCATTTCTCCATTAAAATGAACTAAAATGTAAACATGACCAAAAATATTGTTGTCCAAGTTGAATGGTTCTTTTCTTCAATTGAATAATTCTCTTCATAACATCAAATGCAATTGATATTATTCATAAATGCATAATTTGAATCTTCTTGTGCAACATCTTTCCCTATGTTAACAAGGAGAAATTATTTATTATAATAATGACCAAACAAGGGATGGTATTTCTAGCGTTAATTATAGTAATCAAGCTAGGCACCTATATCAATTTGACATAATCATCATAGATTGTTTCCCTTATTACTCCCCTTGGGACTTCACAATGGCTTCTTGACTTTTGAGCCATATCTCTAGCATCAACCTTTTATCCCTTGTCCAATTGGCTTTTAATAACCAACATGACTATAAAAACTAGTGTTTTGAAACTTGATGAGTACTCATCAATCTCACAAATTTCTATAGCACACAAGTAACTCACCCATGATTTGCAAGACCAATCTGTTGCAAAAACTCAAGAGTATTTTGAGAGATAACAGGTAAGTCTCTCCTAATACTTGCTCAATCTCAATGAGTCCAAGAGGAGAACATGGCCACATCAAAAACAATCAAAAACCCTACATAAAACCCATATTTTTTGTCATTTTTGTCTTTGGCAGTTTGGATATCAATAGTATGAATTGATTATCTAGTGTTTGGGAGGATTTATTGACAACCAATTAAAAGCAATAAAATAATGAAAAATGGCATGTGCCATGAAGATCCTTGTGGTCTCAAAGGCCTTAATTTCAGTTTCACAACAGCCCTAAAAAGCCTTTCATAGTCGTGGTGGCTTAGAGAGAAGTGGCTTCTAGAAATGAAGAAGCTACCATCACAAAGGGTTCATGGGTTTACTCCAAGGAGAGGATTAAGCCACTCAAATGCGCCACAAGCTCCCTTGTTCTAGTTTTTGAGAAGGAAATGATAGAAGGAGAGTAGTATTTCTCCAAAAAAGGTTTAATTGGTCACTTAAATCATCTGTATCCTAGCATTTCTACACTACACAATTAGCAATCAAAAACATGGTGGCCATACATGAAAAGTGATATGAAAATTTACCCCTGTTCGCGAGGCTTTTATTGTGATTTTTGAATTGACCAAGGATCGAAATGCTATTCTCTTTGATTGAAAATGGACCGGGGCAACATTCATCCTTGATAAAGCCTTGGAATTGATACCAGACTTCAACCCCTTAACTGAATCTTTAAATGTTATGCTAGTTTGGGTTCAACTTCCAAACCTTCCTCTTCAGTTCTAAATCGATTTGTGCTTCAAATAAATTGCAAAGTCTTTGGGGAGATTGTTGTTGACTAATAAAGCCACTTCTGTCTTTACCCACACGAGTTATCCTCATATTCTTGTGGACTTAGACAATTGACCTCCCAGCAAATATAGTACTAAAAGTGGCAGACCACTAAAGCAGCTCTTGGACTATGAGGGTTTTCCATTCAAATGTCGTAGATGCTATGTAACTGGACATGTTGCTGCTGACTGCCCAAGCCTCAAATGCAAACTGAAATTCGTGCTTCTTGGTGGAAAGCAGCTCTTCTCCAAAATTTTACAATTCTAGGTTCTCTGCTGGAATCATGCATTCCTTTTGAGCCTTCGCAATGATGTTTTTGAGTCTCCTCTATCTTCTAGAGAGGCAAATGAGCTTCCTCCATTGGATGAAGTTGAACCTCTCTTTCCTTCTAGACGTGCAGTAAGTCTTTGAAACTCCATCTCCGTTTGCAGCTACAATTACTGCAAAGGCTACTCAAGCAGATGAAGGATCTCATCATCCCCCTTTGGCTCTGAATGTGGGAGAGTGGAAAACCTATCCCTTACCACCTCCGGTGAGACTCACAACCCTTAAAAAACAAATTGCAGCTACAGTGGGAAGTATATGCCACTGGTTCAGATAGATTCTACTCTTTCAGAAGGTGCGGGTTGGTCTGTGGTCTCCTCTAGGAAATCTGGCAAATCTAAAGAAGCCAATGCCTACATGCTTAGATCTGGAGGCAAGAAATCAAAATAACAGGAGCTAAGATTTTTCTTGGAATGGGTGTTTCTTGATATTTGATAATTTGTATCTATTCTTTGTTGTCGTCGTTTGTGGCAACAAAATTTTTTTGAGAACTTATCAAAAACAAAAACATTCTAAGAAAACTAAACATCATTAATTTCTCGAGGATAGAATCTCAGTGGACAGCTGAAAGCTGCACTTAGTTTCTCGAGTGTAGTATCATTTTAGCTGGCTGTTTGTTGTTTGATTTGTTTGTAAGGAGGTGCTGGCATATTTGATTTAGAACTTGTGAAGCAACAAAGACGATTAAATGAATGAGGATATTGAGATTTTACAATTTGCATGGCTGGGATGATAAGGTCTAATATCTGGGCCACTGGGATGGCCTGGCTTCCGCTGAGTGTTGCAGCACTCCTAATAACTGCCGACTACCCTTTGAGGCCTAAGCCTCGCCACCAACCTTCCAACATGACTCGAATAAATGATGGCTAAAACAAGTGTACAATTGACTGCAACATATCATGCTTATTTCGACACAATTGTTCTGAACTTCCATCAATACAGCTAATTTAATCAGAAAAATAGTTACGGAACTTACGTGAAGGATTGTTGTTGAGCGAAAAGACGAGGTGTCCCATTGCGTATGCAGTGCTTCAACAGGTAACTAGAACAAGTGTGCTAAATCTGATGTTGTCCATCATGGCCTTCGTCCACGCGGACAGATTCAACAGTATTGATGAATAGATGCGTGACCGCCATTCAGGGACCCACACTGATGTGGTGTCAAACACAGGGCTTCTGTTCATTGGGTCTCTTCCAAAACCGGGTACTAAATCTTATTTCCCTCCATTTTTTAATTATTATTACTTTGCTTTTGTGTGGTGCAGCTAGACGTAGTCTCTCACCCACAAATTCTCTGGTGGCATTCTCAGCCGCTCATTAACATATCAATAATGTTTTGTCTTTGATTAAGGTTAATATTTTTAAACTAGGCGTTAACGACCATTCTCAGCCGCGCGTTATACTTGTAGTGTTAGGACCATTCTAAGCCACTCGTTATAGGTACTGTTGTCGAGGTGAAAATGCATCGAACTCTACAGTGGATTTGTATTGGTTTGTACATTTAAATGGTATTTTTTTCTTTTCAAAGTTGGTATTCAATTTGAATATAAATGAATTTGATTTTATTTTGTTATTTTCAATTTTAGATTAGGGAAAAGGTTTCAATTGACGTGCACGTTTTAATAATCATTCATTTTTTGTCTATTTAATTTTTTATTATAGGGGAGAGGGGTCCATAGTAGGGCAGCCTATTTCTGGGCTTTTGAATTTCATAGCATATGATTTCAAAAAAGTTTGAATTTTGTACAACAGTTTACTTGCCAACTCATCTACTAAAAAAAAATATTTTTAAAGCCACATCATCAAATATGATGCCACATCAACATGTTTTTTGTAAAAACACATAGGGGCCCATAGTAGGGCACTGAGTCCCCTGAACATGTTTGGCTGATGTGGCATCACAGGATCCACAAGATTATGTACTTTATGGAAAAAAGTGTTTTGCAAGTGAATATTAAATGCTTCATTGTGGGGCCAATTGAAGTCTACTTCTATCCCTACTATTGGTCCTTGCCCTACTATGGGCCCCTCTCCCCTAATAAATATAAAATTTTAAAAAGTCTAGTAAAAATATCTTAATATATGTTCATTTGTGAATGTGTAGTTGACCAATGAATATGATCAAGTGCACATGCAAGTGCATTTCTAATATACGACAAGCTGCTCTAACATACTCACTTTTATAATTTCTTTAAATCTTTTATTTTTATAATTACCACCTACTTGTATAAGGTGCAAAACTTGAAACATTTTCTATTTACACATCTTCATGCACAATTATTCAAGCTCATATCAACTTTTGATGGGCTATCAAATGTAGATTCTCTCATACTTCTTCTCTCATTCACATGGATCAACTCCATTTACTATAGATACCTATACAAACAATAAATGGTGTAAGGCTCCCCTACCAAACATCAAACAAAATATAAGTCATAATTCAGTCGTGTCATCGGAAAGTTCATACAAAAATCACAAGTACAAATTCACATGATTGAATACAAGTTAAATTCATTCAAATATCAAATTCAACAACTCAACAACCAAAATGAATCATAAGAGGGAAAATAGGCAATGTCATTTTCACAACATAGTAAACTATCAACTTTGTCCAAGTTTGTTATTATTATCCTTCACAATATACAGAGCATCTCCAAGCATCCTCTACATGTTCTTGAACTATCTAGGCATATTTGGGTTGGTACTACCTATCTACGTCTCTTGCAATATGATATTTGTAAACCACATAAATCATAGAAATATAACGTGAAAAGTATAATTCCATTACCTTATCAATGTATGTTATTTTCTAAATGTCTACATACATACAAAGTGATATATAGTTATTAAACTCATGTTTTCATAATTACAAAGATTGTTAGATTGTTAAGAAAATGTGTGTTTAATATATATTGTCTATCAATAATATATAAAACCATACAAATAACACCTTGTATAGATATATAGTAGAAACTCTTAATATATTGAAACTATTTGTATATATTAACACTTACTTTGTAGGGCTCCCATTTTAACTAGTGTTATAAATTCAAGGTTATCTTTTTTTACGGGCTTAATTAAGAAATTCTTATTTATATTCATGAAACTATGTATATATTTGTGTCATTTCACTTGCCAACTAAACACAACATCATGCATATTCATTATCATATAACTGTTGTCAAATAAAGTTTGCACCCTTGTTAACCTATGAATTGTAGCAACCTATTGACACATGGGAACACTTCGAGGTTGTGGGTGACCAGGGAATGAAGTGGACCTCCATATTATGGGTTGGTTCCCTTTGAATTTTCTTGTAAAATTGATTTTTAATAATAGGTGAAAAGGGATAGAAGGACTTTTAAGAAAGAAATAAAACTAAAAATAGGTGATTCACCAATATGTGAAAGATGACTTGAATCTACTTTTAAAATCTCACAAGATAAATCAATTTGAAAACTAAAGGATTCACAGCTCAATCAAGTATGTTTTGCATAAATACTTCATTTGATAGGCTTCTATTATTGAAGTTTGTTTGAAAGAAAATGATAATATTTTCATAACAAGCATTCAACAAATGTAAGAAAACACAATCAATGACCTGCACTATAACATACTGAATCTAAACAAGACATTGAGGCAATAAGATTAAAAAGAAGGATTTCATGGAAATCACAAAAAAAAAATCCTAAAAGCTTACACACAATACTTGCACAAGACAAATCTGAGAAGGAAAGACAAGCTTCTTGTTGAAAAATCTGGGATATTTGTATTACAAATCTCAAGAAATCATGAGTTACAAAAATCTGAGTGAATGCTCTAACCGCAATCTCCAAACCAAGAACTAACCCCTACACTGAAAGAAAAGAAAGACTTATAGAAATTGTCTCCAAAATTTGAAATTGAATTTTGGCTCCAAAATCACATGTGTTGTCAATCTTTTCCTCCAAATAAGGCATGCAATGCCAACCAACTCCAACAAGAGTTGTCAAACTTTCACCAACTTAGTGAGTTGTATGCAACTGTCAATCCCTACAAATTAGGTTCAAAACTGAAAGTAAACTCCATATTTGTGCCTCAAATCACTTCTTGACTCAAGTCAAGGCAAAAGGAACTCCAAACTAATGTTAAACCTCTAATAAAGTGCTCCAAATTCCCTAAAATCGCTCCAACATGTTGGCACTAGTTTCTTAACCTCTCCCATGATTTGAGCAAGTCTTCAATACTCCATTTTTGACCAAGTCCTAATAATTTGAAACTACATTCAAATTACTTTCATTTGCATTTCAAAATATCATTTATTCAAAAGGATTTATAATTCATCATTTTGAATAAAGATTACAAATTTTGAACATAATGCAAAAAAAAAAAAACTTGATTCAACTATGAATTCACTTTGCATTTAGTAAATATGTTTTACATAAAATGATTTTAGATAGTAATCATTTTAAAAATATTTACATTCAAAAAAGAGAATGCAAAAGTGAATGATAAGTCAAAAAGAAATACAAGACTTAAGACCTCTAAAGATACTTAAATGATTTAAAAACTTAAAACATAAAAATGCCACGGCCTCTTTTGAAAATGAATAAAAAATTTAAAAGAAAAACTTCTAAGGCGAAAATGTTTTCCTTCCTTTCATCGCACCTTTAGGGTTATAACCCTAAACGAATAAACAAGGCATTCCCTTTTTACTTTATCTCATTTCACTTGTTATGTTCCTATTGTGCTGGGCGCCGCCATGACAAAACCCTAGCTCATTCAGTCGATTCCTTGCAAACTCTGAAGGTTGCATCTGGTGATTTCATGGTGAGTTTGATCTTTGACTCACTCTAGAAGTTTTCCCTCCATTTTTGTAAAACTTTTGAGGCTTCCACAGGCCACGATTTTAAACAATTTTCTGATAACAATTTTTGTGTCTCTTTTTTTTACCTTGGGCGCCATGAACAAACCTGGCTAAGCATCTTCAAGGAGAAAAATCTTTGTGTTAATCCATGGGCTTTGTTAAGTCTCTCCTCAGTATACAATGAGTAAGTTTATGAATCTCAACCTTCTTTCTATTTTGTCAATAGTCGCGGCCTTTGAGAAAATTCTGATGATTTTTTTTCATTTTTTGCTACTGGGTTCTCCTTTGGCAGCCATGAATACACTTTAAGTCAAGTTTTTTCTCCATTGAATCTCCTCTGAAAATGGGTATTTCATTTCTTGTTGCTTCTTTGTGCTGGCCACCACGAGTAATTTATGTTCTTCATCATGGAGTGTATTTTTTTAAGTATAAAATAGAAGGAACTCTTTTTTTATGGCGAGGCCTCCTATATTTCTGACATTTCATTGTTGATCTTATTCTGTGCTTGTGTTTTCTTCTTTGGCTGCCATGAGCGAATTTTGGGTGAGCTGGGTTTTCATGTATTTGAGTGTCGTCATGGATTCTCTGTACGCACTTTTATATCCCACTTTAGGGAAAACTCGTGCCCTACTATTTTCCCGAAAACCCCTTAAGATCTCTTCATGCAGAAATGAACTCTCTCTGGCTTGGGTTGGCCGCAGCCATGACATTTCCTCTTTGCATCTCTTAAAATTATGTCTCTTTGCTACTGTACTTAGATTCTTCAGAAAAAATAACAAAATCCAGGCCATTATTTAGAATGTTGACTCGGACTCAACATGAGCTTTTATGGGTTTGTTCTTTGAAATATAAACTGAATATCTCTTTATTTGAAAATCTTGTAGAATCTGAAGCATTTCTTATACTGATAAGATCTTATTTGAGTCTTTTCTATTCCTGGTACAACAGCTTGAACTTTTTGATGATGTCTCTTATCTAGTTTCTATGACTGGTCACTTTCAAAAACTATCACTGTCATTGTTTAGCATTTTTGTATTTTCTGCCCCCTGTGATTTCCTTAAAAAAATAAAAAATCCTGCTCCATATTTAGATTACAAGATAAAACCTTTATTTTGTTTCCAGAAGCTTCAATAAACGAATAAAAACACTCTTTTATGGCTGACTTGTATTGAGGATTGTGCTCCATCTTGTTGTTCTCCTTTGCAAGCAATGTTCACTGCATTTCTGATGATGGCACTATAATCTCCATCAAATTGAATTTGTTCATTGGTTCACTAAAGTAAATGATTTGTTCTCTTTTTTGGCATGAGGAAATCTGCAACAAAAGAACTTATGCATCTCTTAAAATTATGTCTCTTATATGTGACTATCTTTTTGGAAATTTTGCAAACGTGATATTGATTTCATGATGTTCATATTGCACAAAACATTTGATGAGTTGGGCTCAACCCTTGTGGGAGCCACATTTTACCCCACTCATTCTGAAACTGATGAATAAACAACATTACATATCCTGTATTTGTACATGACACAAACTAGTTACTAAAAAATGGATCAATAATTATTTTCTGATGTGTTCCTTGTATCTGCACATAGCACAAACAAGTTAGTAAAAATAATGGATTCATTGATTCCTTTTCATGCTCTGCTTTTTAAAGGCTAATCATCTGATGAATGATTGATAGGGTGAAAATTTCATTTTTGTTGGTAATGTAGGGATAAAGCAGAATGCGATTTCTCATTGCTCTAACACCACCCCTCACAATTTTGCAGGTAAACCTTGGAGCTAAAGTCGACACCGATACTGGAGATGGACATGAAGTCAACATGACTGTGACGATGATTCGTCATTCCAGGCAATGACGATGATTCATCATTCCAGGCAATGACGAATCACCTTCTCTCCTTATTCTTATGTTATTTCCACTTGTGTAATGCATTCTTCTTTCATTCAACATTTGATTAGAAATCAAAATAGGCTACTCCCACGGCTTGTGTGGGATTACAGAACATTTTCTCAATAAATAAATTGTTCATGAAATGCAATGGCTTCCGTTATTTTCTGAATTTATTTTGATTGCACAATGAAACAATGCAATTGCAATTGCTCTAAAACATATATTATGTAATCAAATGATTGATTTCTTGCATTCTTGTTCTTATATCTATAATGCCTTATCCAAAACAATTGCTATAGATGAATGGTTCAGCCTTAACATTGTTTCCTTGAATGAAAATTGTTTGATCTTTCTTTATCGAACTATTCAACCAATTTAGTCTAAACTATTGAATGATTTCGCAAATCATTCCTAAACAAACTTTCATTCTGAGAACAAAATTTCATTGGATGACTTGTAATAAAAAAATTTGTACCCCAGCAAGTAATTGCTCTTATGATTACTAATTTTAAGCAAGATGCTAAAAATTGGTAACAATACAGAGCACTATATATATATATATATATATATACTATCAACAGGCATTATTGGTTATGCCACTATGTTCCTCAAACAACAATTACAGTTCAGTCATCCATTTTCATGATTTTTCATCATATGCATCACTCTCAGTCGGCTATAGTCTCCATCATGTGATATTCCTGTGAGATATTCTCCATGGTTTCAAGTAACGTCAAGATATTGTTTGTCCTTTCAGTTTATAGACAAGATGCTCATGAATCTATTATGTTCCACTAGTCATATCTATCTCCCATCATTGTGCAGTTCTTCTAGGGGTTATTTGCATTACCCCATTGGCCTTTTAGGGTGATATAATCAACAAAGCATGTATAATATGATACCCTCATTATTTAGGGTTCAATTTTAAAAACCTATGTTTCTAGTATAATAAACGCAAAAGCATGCATATTTATTATTCTGTTGAGGGTTTTTTTCCTCAAACAACAATTACAAATCATTCATTTGCTTTTGTCATCGTGTATGTTTATATTTCAGTTTTTATTGTAGATCATATCTTAACAATGCTACAAGTATTGTTATTCTTTGCTTGACATGCAAGTTCAGTAAAAATACGGCACGAGGTAAAAAGGGAAAGAGAACATCTAGAAGGTGCAGAATTAAAGTGACTTCTAGAGTGAAGATCACTTATGCACAAGTTGACAAGGAAGATTCGACAATTCCCAACCAACAAGATGTTGCTCACAAATATGTAGACAACTCAACACATGATTCAAGTTTGGAACCAACTGTTAATATTGGTCAATCAGGTTTCAAACCAACTATTAACAATGTTCAATTGAGTTTAGAACTGAATGTTGACAATTCTCAATCAAGTTTGGAACTACTTGTTGATATTTCTCAATCAGATGATGTGCACTTAGGGTCATCAAATGTCTCCAAAACTAATTAGTCTCTTTCTGACATCCAAAGTGTAGTAGAAAATATCAAAGATAATTATATGTCCATCAAGGTTGTAGTAATCAAGTGGGGAATCGTGCTTCGTAGTTTGAGGGCGTGGCTAAATGGATTTACCACCACCAAGTGGAGGGGACTAGAAACCATTTTATTTGAGGACGAGGAGGCCAAAAATTTCCAATGGTGTAAGGACATAGCTCATATTGGCCATGGGCTTCGAGTTTCTCAACTATAATCTATTTTGGCTCACACGATTGAATGTAGGACTAACCCATTCAAAGATGGGATGTCGGGGAGGTCATGGTGGGAATATTTTTAATTAAGCACCCAAATTTGGCAATTAGAATTACAGAGGGGGTGGACACAGACAAAGCAATAATTTTAAGGCTCTATATTTTCACATCCTTTTATGACAACTTGAAGAAGTTATACATTGAGCACCAATACATGGGTCCAACAAAATTGGGAATTATGATGAAATTAGTGTATAGGCTGGAAAAAAGTGTAGCATGTGATTAATTGCAAGAATGGGTTTCATATGTGTACCCCGTGACTTAATCTCCAAAAGTATGGAGTGGATCATAGTTTTAGAATGTGTGAGTGCAATAGAAAGCAATATCCCCAGTTTCTATTTGTTTCAATCAAAAAGGCATATGAAGAACTACATTTCTAATTGTGACTCGCGGGCATGCATGGCAGATTGAGAACATCCCTAGATGACAAAAGATTTATTTTTCAATTGGTTGTAACATTTTATTGGATCAATCCCAAGTGGGTCGTCACCTAGAAACAAAGCCCTTCTTATTTTAGATGAGCCTAACAACCACGTCGCCTTCAAGATAATAGAGGAAGCAAGGTGTATAGGCATTGACTTTCTCACCCTCCCTATACATACCAACCACAAGTTTTTCCCCCTAGATGTGAGTGTATTCTCTTCATTCAAAATTATTTCAAACAACAAAGGACTATATGGATGGAAAATAACCCCCAACTTGAAATAAGAAGAGAAGAGTTGGAAACTCTTGCTAGCAAGGCATTCAAATAGGTATTGACACCATGCAATATTGTCAATGGCTTCCAAAGAATGGGAATTTTTCCATTAAATCATAATACACTTGACAAGTACATGAGACCAAGTGATGCCTTCATAGTTGAGGAGGAAGTAAATAATATTGGAATTGAAAGTGACATAATGACAGTGGAAGATGATGCATAGTTTATTGCAGTTGAAACTCGCTTGCACATTTTTGGATATAATAAGGATTAAATAGACGAATTCATCCAAAAATATAATATTGATAATCTCCCCATTGCAACAAATTATTTACAAGAGGAATACACACAATTTCTTGATATTGAATTACTTGCAAAACATTGAAATCCTTGTTCATATTGGATGAAATGAGGCTATAGATAGTGGATAAGGTCTAAGTTTTCCCACACAAACAATCCAACCAATGTGGTTAAAAGATATAGCCATAAACCTCAAGGTGCGGAAAAATTTCAATAAATTGGATGTTGGTCTTTCCATGCCATCAGCACTACAACACGACCTAGCAGAGGTCATTTACTACTTTATGAATGCAATCAATTGGGATGTAGAGAATGAGGTAAAATGTGAATATTTCAATGCTACAAGTGATCAAGACACTAACTTTGTGCCATACACACAAGATGATGACCGTCAAATAAGAAGCTCAGTCAATAAATTTCTATTAGTAATGTAAAGGGTGGTCAACATCATAGACAGGTTGGATTGAGATGCTTTATCTAAGTAGGCAATCACATATTTTAATATTAAATGCATATATTGATATGCTTAATGAACAAGAGACACTAAAATTAAAGAAATGCAATACAGGAAAAGGGAGCATATGAGAGAGGAAAGAATAATGGGAAGCAAACCAAGCAAACAAGGAAAAAATAATAATGGAGAAGCAACAAATAATATAGAAAATGATAGAGGAGCAATGTAGGCTACAGTATTGGGAGCAAATGAAGATTTCTCAAAAATTGAAGGCAAGTCAAAGGTAGGTAGATAAAGCATAAAAAATAGACATAAGAGTTCAACAAATTCTCCTCTATCGTCTCGACATTTTCCATTTTAATGGATATGTTCAACATATTGTCCCAAAAAATTATAGCTCTAAGAAATCTACAAGTTGAGTGTACCCTTGGTTGCTCATAATAGTTGCAACTAAATTCAAAGGAAAATTAGGCATTTCTTGCTTGTATAGCAAGTAGCCTATAAAAATTTCCACAACCAATCACATCAAATCCACTTTGAAATTACTTTGTTGCTACACAATATGAATGAAAAACTCCTTTTGTTGGCTTTATGGATAATTGATTACGATAGTAGACGAAATATATATTTTGACGAACTTAATAGAGTTTTGGGAATCTATTATGTAGATTAGAACATATCATTATTTCCTACTATTATGTTTCAAAAAATTTCAAGTGTGTTTCTAGCAATATACATAATTATATTGACTATTGTGCAATTTTTTTTCAAGTTTATTTCAGTCATATATATTTTGTGCAATTTGTTTTATGTTTCTTGCATGCAACCATGAGCTTATATGTGTATGCGTGTATGTGTGTGTATATGTGTGTGTGTGTATGTGTGTGTGTATATGTGTGTGTATGTATATACACATGTGTGTGTATATATGTATGTATGCGTATATATATATATATATGTGTGTGTGTGTATGTGTATATATATGTATATATGTGTGTGTATATATGTATATATATATGTATGTATGTATGTATGTATATATGTATATGTATGTATATGTATGTATATATATGTATATATCTATATGTGTATATGTGTGTTTGTATATGTATGTATATGTGTATATGTATAAACATATATACATATATGTATATATATACATACATATGTGTGTATACATGTATATGGATATACACATTAATGTATATGTATATACATATATGCATATACATGTATATACATATACATACATATATGTATGTATATGTAAACGTATATATGTATATAATATGCATACATATAAGGGGCGACCCTTTGGTGAAATGGTTGGGCTTCTTGCCTATAGAGCCAACAACCAAGGTTCAAACCTCGCGGGGTCGCTCTCCACCACATCAATAATGGAATTTTCTTACCTTGGTGTTAAGGGGAGGCTCCTTGGTGAATAGGTGGGGCTTCTTGCCTATAGTGCCAACAACCAAGGCCCAAACCTTAATATCTTTAAAGAATACTTTTTCTGATGGCGGAGCAACAATAGCAACAGGTTTTTCGAAGGCACGACAATCTCCAGTATGGCAAGGGGCAACAAGCATGGTGGCCTTTTAATAAATGGAACGACCATAACTATGCTTGACCCAGAAGGGCAAACCCAAATCGGGCTTGGCAGGCTCCAGATAAATGGCATGACAAGATGGGAGTTATGGAAAATGGTGGGATGAGAGCACGATCTCATCCACAAAGGGGTGAACGATTTAGATCGTGGCACTTAACAGAAAGAGTATATTTCAGAAATGTGGAGGACAAGTTTTGGCGCCCAAAACGGCAAGCGGAGAAAGTCGGCCCAAGCCAGGTAATGCCAAGTATTTCCTATGCAACCATGACCACTTTGCTTCTTTAAAATAGAGAATGGAGAGATTCGGTGAGTTTTTTAAAAGCCAGGTATTTTTTCTTAAAATGGGGTGGGAAATGCATGCTTTCTCTAAGCTTAGGTCTTGGTGTGATAAGAATTGGGGGTACAACTATGAACTAAAAACCCTTGAGAATGGTTTCTATCTGGTAATATGAAAAACTACCCAGGATAAGGAGTGGATCACTAATAGTGGTATGTTTGTGATGGAAGGAATAGGGTTTCTTATTAAGAACTGAACCCCAAATTTCAATCCGAATGAAATAATGGTGGAAGAAATCCCGGTATGGATTAGGTTAAAAAATCTCCCACATGAATATAGGGACCAGGAAACCCTAAGCATGATTGGTAGAAAGTTTGTAACCTTTGTGAAGTCGAAGGAGGTGATTGATAAAACAGAGTTTAGCATTTTCCCCAAAATTTGTGTCTTAAGACAGGGGATTCACTCTTTTCCAAAAAGATTAGAACTCAAAATGAGGGAAGGAATATGGGGCCAAAAATTAGAAATAGAGGAAGCATATTTTGAATGTGTGAGTTGCATTGAGAAAATGATTTATAAAAATGAGACTGACCCTCTGGCGAAGGGAAAGGGTTTATTTCAAAATAGACTAATTGAGGAAATAGTGAATCTCTCGGAGGATGTGCATGAGGAATGTTTCAGCAACTCTCAAGAATGGGGTCCTCAATGTTTAAATGAAAATCAGAGAGCAATGGATCTGGATGATGGTTGGGAGGAAGTCCAATGGCAAGAAATTAACTCTCTTTTTGCAAATGCCTTTGAGAATGAAACCCAAGAGTGGAGTGATAAGTCTTTTGTTCGAAGTGAAAACTCTATGTTTACCCCAATTGAAAAGCTGAGGGGTGAGGAGATCAACCAATGTGGGCAATAGATAGGTCTAGAAGACATAAGAAGTGACAATGAGGGCGGATTAGGAAGGAAAAAATCACCACAAAAGGAATGGAACTCTGTAGCTAAACAAAGATTTCAATTTGGAGAAGACAAATGGAACCAGATACATATTCATCCCAATCAGACACAGAATCCAGAAAAAGAAGTTACTCCAAGTAAAGATTTCCTACAAAACAGGGCAGAGAAACCTCGTGAACTGTGGGATCGAGAACACCAATTTAGCAGAGAGTGTGAGTAAAACTCTGGAACCTTAGTTCAGGTGGGAGATAGCGATTATCTGGGGGAAGAAACCACATTCAAAGATATCCCCATATCTCCCGTAAGAAACCTAGACAATGCCTTTGAAGGAGTACAAGACAGTGGGGGAAATATGGAAGATTCAACCTCAGGTTTAGAATCAAATGTTGAACAGGGAGATGAGGATTTCCTTGGTTTTTAGGACAATATTGGAATCATTGAGAAGCGAACCATCGACCAATCTCTAGATATAAGCAACTAAGTAAAGATTGGTGAGAAGAAAAAGGGAGGACCCAAAACTAATAGAATGAGGTTGGAAATAGCTAGAAATGCAGCGGGACAAAGCAAACTGAGATCGGGAAAAGGCTATTCCTTTTCCCGGCAGACATGAAAATCATTCTGTGGAATGTCAGGAGCTGCAATGCCCCTCACAAGATTCGTTTGATCAAAAAATGCTTTGATAAAATGAGACCGGCTTTGGTTCTACTACAAGAAACGAAAATAAAGGATTCAAAATTTGATTTGTTTTCAAAGTGTTTTAGACGTTGGCGTTGTTCCTTATCAGGGGCGATAGGTGCCTCTGGTGGTTTGGGAATTCTCTAGAATGATTCTTTAGTGGATGTGCAAATTATCAGATAGGAAAGACACTGACAATGGTCTAAAGTGAATTCAAAACAATTAAGAGCAAGTTTTTGGATTCTCAATATTTATGGACCCAATAAACCAATTTAGAAGAAGATGCTTTGGCAAGAGATTTCTGGAATTCTAAGAGAGGGGGAGGGAAGAATGTATCTCCTTGGGGAGTATTTTAATGTGATTATGCGACCCTCAGATAAATTTGGGGGTTTATGCTAGTCTGGACAGAGCCAACAGGATTTTTGTGATTTTGCAATGAATAATGGTTTGATTGAGCTGCCTTTTAGAAAAGGGGAATTCACCTGGACAAACAGAAGGGGTGGCTTCCTAAATATAGCTGAAAAACTAGATAGGTTCTTCCTAGTAGGAAATTGGGCAGAGTAACATTGGTTGTGTGAGGCGGAGATCCTCCCAATAACGGGTCCAGACCACTATCCGATAAGTTTGAGGATTCAAGAAGAGGCAACTCCGGATAGGTGTTCATTTAAGTTTGAAACAATGTGGTTTAGGGCTGAAGGTTTCAAATAATTGATAAGTGGATGGTGGAACGATGCTCCAAAGAGAACCGACTACAAAGCTTTTATCTGTTTAAAAATACAATTTTTGAAAGAGTAGTTGAAATTGTGGAACCGTGAATCTTTCAAGAACATTTTTGTGGAGAAATTGAGATTGGAGGAGGATTTGAATGCCTTGAATTCTAGAATTATTGAGAATGGGATGAGAGAAGATTAATTCATTAGGGAGAAAGAACTAAATAAATCATACTCTAAAGCCCTAGCAAGGGAAGAAATGTTTTGGAGACAAAAATCTAGAGAGACGTGGCTGAAAGAGGGGGATAGGAACTCAAAGTTCTTCCACAATTCGGTTAAAGTGCGTAGATGTATAACGAGATCATGTCAATAAAGGAAAACAATGGGGAACTTTTGCAGGATGCTACTCAAATCAACAAGGAGGCTATGAGGCTCTTTGCTGAAAGTTTTAATATGACCCCAAAAAGTGTAAATCAGAACTCTAATTTATTGGATATCATCCGAAACTCTATCTCAAAAGGCCAAAATGCTGTGCTAATGGAGGAGGTTTCTTTGATGGAGGTTAAAAGAGAATTATTTGACTTAGGTGGAGATAAAGCCCCTGGTCCTGATGGGTTCCCTACAATTTTTTTCCAAAAATTTTGGGATATTTTTGCTAATGACTTATGGGAGGTGGTGGAAGAATCTAGGAGGGGTGGTTTCATTCTGAAAGACCTAAATAATAATTTTACAGCCCTTATTCCAAAGCGGGTGATAACAAATTATTTTGAGGATTTTCGACCTATCTCCTTATGTAATACGGTCTACAAAATTATCTCCAAAGTCATAGCAAATAGGTTGAAATTGGTACTGGATTATGTGATTTCAACTGAGCAGAGTGGCTTCTCTCCAAATAGATCAATTTTTGAAGGTGTAATAGTAGCTCACGAAACCATACACACAATCAAGTTGGAAAAGGTGGAAGAATTGATGGTAAAGTTAGACATCAAAAGAGCATATGATGAGGTTAACAAAAAATTTATGCTAAAAGTGTTGGAGAAATTTGGGTTTAGTAAAGAATGGCTAAAATGGATAGAAAGTTGTATAAGCACCCCTCGCTTTTCAATTTTGGTTAATGGGAGCCCACAAGGTTTTTTTTAATCTTCTAAGGGGATTAGACAAGGTGATCACATATCACCTTTTCTTTTCATTATCCTTGTTGAGGTGCTTGGAAGGTTAATTTCACAAAAATGTAGGGCAGGTCAGTGGAAGGAGATAAAAGTGGTTGATAGAATTGCACCAATCTCACACTTACAGTTTGCTGATGATACTTTTTTTATGGGGGAATCTTCTTCGAGAGAAGCCTGAGTTATGAAGAGCACTCTTGATAAGTATGGTTTGGCCTCAGGTCAATGCATTAACTGGCACAAATCGAAAATATTTTTCTTCAACACTCCTATACAAAGACAAAAGGATATATGTAGAATACTTGACATGAGGGTTGATAAACTCCCGAGTAAATACCTGGGTATTCCCCTTTTTGGGGGAGCTAACAGAGCAAACATCTGGAAAGACCTGGTTGACTCTTGTCTTAAGAGAATGGATGGCTGGAAAAGAAAATGGTTAACTTCTGCGGGAAGGATTCTAATGCTAAAAACAGTGATATCGAAAATCCTGATTTATTCAATGACGTGTTTAAGGATTCCTAAGAAAGTAATAAACTCGATTGGATAGCGCATGAGAAAATTCTTTGGAATGGGGCTAGTGATGAGGATAAGATCCCACGACTAGCCTGGGATAAAATTTGCAAAGCCAAAGACAATGGAGGGGCCGGTTTAAGAAATTGGCAGCTGTCAGATGAGGCTCTTGGTGCTAAGCTTGTTTGGAGTATGTATGCCAACCCAGACTTACTGTGGGTAAAAATTTTAAAAGCAAAATATCTGGATTTGAATGAAGCGCATTGAATTTTCACAATTCGTAACCCTCCCAAGGGTTCAGCAATTTGGAACTTCATAGTTTCATGTAGGTCGGTGATTGTTAATCATATCTCTTGGCAGATTGGAAATGGACTCAAGGCAAATTTTTGGGATGACTCTTGGGATGGGCTGCCAAACTTGTGTGAGGAGCCTGATATGCAACTTCTCAAAAATCATTTCTCCCAGAGGTGGGGGACTAAGGTGAGAGACTACATGGTTCTAAAACCGGGTCCTTTTGGTCAAGAATGGGGATGGAAAGAGGTGCCTAAGGAGGGCTTGATGCCTCAGCTTTGTCAGCAAATGCAAGGGATTTTTGAAAATCAAAGAATTTTCATTTCAGAGAATGAAGATAAGATTATATGGTGTAGTTCATCCAATGGGTGCTATTTGGTGAAGATTGGCTACCAATTATTGGACTCTGAGGAGCAGGAGAATTTTTGGGAAAAAGATCTTTTTTGGAACAAGAATTGTTTACCAAAAGCAGGCACATTTGCATGGCTAGCAATAAAGGGCCAAATTCTCACAGGTGAAAGAAGGAAACGTCTTGGTTTTGTGGGTCCTTCAAAATGTGTTTTGTGTGACAAGGTTGAGGAATCGGTTGATCACTTGCTTATTCAATGTGAGATGGTTGGGAAATGCTGGGATCATGTGAGAAGGAAGTTGAACTGGCAAAGCCCCCTCCCAAGGACTTTGAAAGAAGTCTTCGAGAGCTGGCCAAAGATGCAGAAGAAAACCTTATTGTCTAGTGTGTGGATTATTTCTCCTTCGTTGATAATTTGGGAGTTATGGAAAGAAAGAAATAGAAGATTTTTTGTGGAAAAATGTGAAACGCTAGCTAGACTGATTAATAGAATTGATCATAGTATTGAAGAAGTTGTGAGTGGTGCAGCCTCACAAACACAAAATTGGTGTTATCCTTTCTCCTTGGAGGATATTTTAGTACAACAAGCTTGGCCTGGTATTCGATTAAGGACCGTGACAGGATATATCAAGTCTACGCCAAAAGCTACAGGAGAACCTAAGGTTATGTGGAAGAAACCTATGGAAGGATGGTATAAGGCTAACTTTGATGGGGTTGCAAGAGGTAACCCAGGCCCATCTGGTGTAGGCACAATAATAAGGGATCATTCTGGTAACACTATTGCTTTTGCAGCGAGGAAATTGGATTCAGGAACCAATAATGTGGCTGGCGCTAAGGCTGCCCTCCTTGTTGTTAAACTTGCTAAACTGTTTGGTGTTAAAAAATTACATATGGAAGGAGACTCCCTAATAATAACCCAAGCAATCGTAGACTTGGGGGCGAAGGCGTGGCACCTATAAAGTATCATCAAAGAAATTAAAAAAGAGTTGGACACTTTTGAAGATTTCAATGTTAGCCATATAAGGCGGGAGGGAAATAAAGAGGTGGACATTTTGTCCAAGTGGGCAATTTCACTCAGCGATGAAGCTGAGTTAGTAATTGAGGATTTAAGAGAGTTCAATTTAATGGGGGAGTAACGGTTAGATTTTTGAAGGCTCCTTAGTGTAGTGCCTGAAACTTCAAGGTAAGGGGCTTTATGTGGGGATTGGATAGTTTTTAAGGCAAAGGTGGCGCATTATGAAAGTTTGGTGTCATAACGTTTTAGATGGCCAGGAAGTCCCATCAGTATAGATGAATGTCGCTTCAAGAAGTAGAAAGGATGTTGTCAGGGGCTTGTTTTACAGGATAGGACAATGGTACATCGGGTGACGCGCGAGAAGATTTAGAACCGATCCCCAAGATATGTATAAAGGTAAATGATGTAAGGTGGTGGCGATGGGGGTGAAGTTTAAATGATGAATTCAGGGGGTAGGAATACATAAATATTAATGGCAAGGATAAGTAGAACTTCATCCATGGGAATAAATAATGTGTTTCCCATTCTTAGATTTACTGGTAGAGGAACAGGTGGAACAGAGCCCGACGAAAATGAAGGCGATGTGGGGTTTCTCAACGAAGCTACAACATAAAGATTTCTTCAACCCGCCATCTATGAAATGAATGAAGCAATTGCTGAAGTTGGCAGACAATGAGGTGGTGGATGCGGTTCTGGAGACTTTGGGGCCACACTTCCGGGAAGCAACCCACAGAGGATGTCAGAATGTAGACATAACATCGATGGTTTTTGCGTTGGATTTGGAGCTAGGTGAGGACACGAAAGAAATCAAATGGGTGATGCTCACTTTGTTTGATGTAGAGCTCTTAGACAAAATGGAGTCTTTCCTAGAATGGACGGTGCCAGGTGTTGGGTTTGATGTATTTGAAGGCATAGAGGCAATGGACGAGGCGACGAAGGAAGGCTTGATCCCATTCATTAGGTGGTGAAGGACAACATACATAGAAGCATACAAATTAGAAGTTTTGATGGCTTGGGAGAATTTGAAACTAGTGTTGCGAAGACAGGAAGCAAGTCGATGACGAGAATCAAAAAGAATTCCCCACCGAATTCCAAAAAAGAAGAGGTCGGTGAAGAGAGGAATTGGCTGAGATGCGAGGATAATGAAAAAGATGGGGTAAGGAAAAAAGGGAGATGGTAAGGAATGAAAATTTGGCCCTTTTTTTGCTAAAAAGTTTCGAAATTTAGTTTTTTGGGAGGAAATGGCAGTAAAAAGAAGGTTGTTGTTTCAAAGCCGAAGATTGCAAGACAAGCAAGGACAAACGAATGGGCACTGAAGAAATTTTGTGCTTGGGAAATATCCCATCAGGAATGGTGCAGACTTTAGAATCAAAATGATAGTCTTTTGGAAGGACACTGGTTAAGGGTAATTGAAAACATAGGTGTATACGGTGTTAAAATTTTAGGTAGTTTTTAGGATGGAGCTTTTTGAACTCCTGGGGTGTAAATGCATAACTTATGGAGATGGGATTTTTGTAATAATCTTTATCATGCATGTATTAACTTTTTAAAAATATTAATAAAATATAACCTGTTACTGATAAAAAAAATAAAATGCATACATATACATATATAAACATACATATACATACATATAAATATATATAAATACATATATGTAATCATATATATACAAAAAAAATGTATATGTGTTTATATATATTCATTCATATATATATTATATATATACCATTATTAATTCAAGCATGTTTTATAACATGTATTTTAGCTATATTTGTGGTGTTTCACTTAGCAACACCATGGATTGACATACATAATGATTATCAGACATACATATGTTTGTGTGTATGTGACAATTTGATTTATAACTTGTATATATTGAAGGTTAAGTTTATGTGGTTCCAATTTTAGCCATCCTCATATATTCAGGGTTCTCTTTTTTTAGGGGCTCCCTTGTATATAAAGAAGATATGAAAACACTACATGTACCGTATCACATTCTAGACAAAGCCACTAAATTATATTGCTATACTTGATATTGTATGAAGACATACCACAATGAATTGTTCTACTTACATGGTTCTCATTTGTTTGAGTATTATTGAGAGGTTGTTGAGTAAATCAATTTTCACCTCATACTATATAAAACAATAAATAGTATATGAAGACATAATAGTTTTTCATAGTATATACAAAAATTAAGAAATATACGTAAAATATAATAATTATAGAATCAACAATAAATAATAACACAATACTTAGTGGGTCATTGTGAAAGTAAAGTCTTATACGACTTTACCTAAATTATTTTCTTATAATACAAAGTACTCTACAAACCTCTCACCACTCTCACATTTCTACCAAAATGAATTTATATAATCTAGGAAGTAACGAACAAATTCCAAAATATCCCAACAATAGTATGTATGTACAACTATAAATTTGTATACAAGTAGAACAAGACAATAACATATCAAGAAAACGACAAACAATTACATTGTACAAATTGAACTAGTAGCCATTAGAGCAAAATATCCCAAAAAATGTAGTGTGTCAAACACAAATTCATAGAATTATCCACCATCCACATTTTTGTTTAATCTCTCACTTCTCTCGCATGCCTATATGTATATATATAATCTGTGTAGTAACAAACAAACATCAAAATATCCTAACAATAGTGCATGTACAACTACAATTTTGTATACAAGAAGAACAACACAATATTAGGAAATGTTATAAAGTGAATAGTAGGAGAGGATTCCATGCCAACACAATAATATTGTTAAAATGAAACCCTTAATATATAAAAATTTCACTATAAACCATATAAACAATCAAACCTTGATTAAAAACATATCTCTCACCATGTATTTACAGGCATGTAAACTTTGTTCATAAAAAAGTACCCTTGATGAGCCCATGGACAAAATTGATAGTGTACTACCTTGGGAATATGAGGGTTGCATAATGTCCCTCTTGTAGTGAATTGTATTTATAAAATGAATACATTTAATTTGATTGTTTGAATCATCTAGATTTGTAGTTGTCATTTGTATTTTAAAATTTTGAAAATTTTGAATCGACATAACTTGTATTCAATCATCTAAATTTGTAATTGTCATTTCTATAAAAATCTATGATGACATGACTAAAATGTAAAATATATTTATTTTCATGTCTAGAAGGTGGGGGACTTACTATATATATATAATCCACTATTTAATTATACTATATAGAGATATATTATACAGACTTTATATTGGTGTGTTTATATCATATAATTTATAAATACATTTTTATTTGTCATTTAAATGTCACTTATTGGCATCCAAGGAACATGATAGGCATAGTTACACAAGATCAATGTCAATAAAATTAATGTCCATACATATTGAACAATGGCCAATGACACTAAAAACCAATAAAATGGTAAAGAAGTGCACCTTGAGAGTACCTACTACATGTCCACTACATTAATACGAAGCTCAAGAAGAATAAGAGCATAAAATAATGACAAACATTAAAGAATATAAAATTTTAAATAGTAGATAGTAGATACAATGCCTAGACATTAAAATCTATGTCAAGCAATTTCATTCTTGATGTTTGAATTCAAGATAAAATTGATTAGGCGATTACTTAAGGAATTTTCTTCATGTAAAATATTTTTCTTGGTATAGCTTTAATGACATGACATTGATATGATCCCTTCATTCTAAATTGTGAGCTTCACTCTATCATACCTTGGTGCGCAACTTGAGGAATTGATACATATTTTTTAATACAAGGAGGCATTAAATAGAATATCATGAAATGCACATCTTAGGTCAAATAGCCATATTTTTTTGGCAAAAGATATCAATTAGTCAAATGTGATACAAGGTAATCCCTTAACATTATACATATTGATTTTTTATGGCTAGACTAGTTTCAATTCTTTTGCAAATTTGGAGAGACATGTCCCTTGGAAGGGTGTATCATAACATTTTATGAAGAACTTATTAGTTATTTAAACTGGGCCATATGTACTTGTAATATCCAATACAATAGGATTCCAACTAAAAGACTTGTGCAAGCACTTACAAGCAAGTATTTACATTATTCGTTTTATTTGACATCTTACTTGGGTGGACAAAGGAGCTTAGATCACGGAGGCTCTTAAACCTAAAGTACTTTTCATACCTTCTTAATAAAGTTTCTTTCGGAATTATCTTTGGTTTAATTTTTTTCTTTTTGGTGGTAATATTTGTTTCTTTTTGATATTGTTGTTTGAGTAGTTTGGATTTGTTTCATAAGGTCTGCAAACATTAAGTAGTTATCCATAGTAGATAATAGAGAATTTTATTGGTCTATATATCCAGAAAATTCATTGAGTACTTATCCATAGTAGAGATATAAACCACTTAATTATATCATATAATTTTTACACACATATTAAGTATTTAAATTAATTAATTAATTTTTTTTCTTTTGAGATGGGTCCTTTTGATATAAGCATTGTGTGTTGCAATATTTTTCTAATAGTAAGGAAGAAGGTGATAAGATAGGTATGAATAAATTTGAGTATAAAATTTCTATTAGGAAGCCTTAAGTTATCTTATCTTGGTGAATCAAATCTACCTTGCTAGCATTTTTTTTTGTTATAAGTTTTATGAATTGCTTGTCTTAATTGCTAAGATGAGAGGGATAGTATGTTGGTCTTTCTTTAATTGTACTCTAGGTATTTGAAGTATGTAATTTCAATATCCTTCCATGATAGCGAATAATGTAGAATTATATTAAGTTCGGGATTAGCTCTTATAGTATCTACACTAGGAAAAAACTAGTTGACTACTAACAAGGAGTTCTTTAGCATCTTTTAATCCAAGGGTTTTGTTTTGATCATTCTTTTATCATACCTTGTTAGGTATGTTAACCTCAAACATTTATTTCTATTGGCTCTTTTTGTGAACATTATTAATAGATCATAATTATGGAAAATTCTTGTATATAATAAATGTTAGTTAAGAATTTTAGGCAAATTGGTATGTTTCAACCAAAGGAAAATGAATAGCTTATACTCGAGTTGTACTTTAAAAATAATAAGTTAATTTGATTTACCATTAACCCTACACTCAAGTTGATCTTATCTTGTTTTCAAAGCAGGTTTATTTTTGTTTAACTTTACCCTTTATCAAGAATAATCCATTTAAATAAATTAGTTCCCAATCTTAGGTGATCATTAGTAAGTTCTTTGCGGCTAAGTGTTATTTGTCTTGGGGACAAGATACTTATTATCTAAGGAAAGATTTAATTGTCAAAATGGAAGAGTTTGAAATGAGGTAGTAGGAACCTATAGTAGATGGTTGTTTAAAAATATGAAAATGTTCCTCATTAAGGCAAAGGAAAAAATTATAGCAAGAGAAAAGGAGGAAAATAAATTTCAATTATAGTTTAGTCAATTATTTTAAGGTACAAAAATCTATAATTATGTTTTTTATTAGAGGTAAAACAGGTTTTGAAGGGTCCCCAAAACCCTTTACAAAAAAGAGAGTTGCTTCAAAAGATAAGAACATAGATCAACAAACAACCAACAAGCAGAAAAACATAAGGAAAATAGTTACCAAAAAGGAGGAGCAAAAACAACAATTACATATTCTTTAGAATATTAGTAGCCTCCATATCACTTTCAATCATCTTCTGATGCACTTCCATCACCTATGTGATATCTTTGGAAAGTATCCTAGCTTCCAGCTTAGTTTTATTATGGGTCCAAGTACAGGGACCCCATGTCACTTACATCTTTAATCAAAACACTAGGCAAACCAGCAACATTCCCAAGAAAAACCTTACCAACCGAAGCTTCTTCCATCCACTGCCTATTCTCAGCAGCATCCTTCCCACCCGAAGCTTCCTCCATCCACTACCTCACCTTCTTATTGAGGATAGTTGAACCCTTCACTTCATTCCTCATAGAAAACTTGGTCACATCCACAACCTTTTCTAATTTAAAATTAACTCATTCCATTTTCTCTTCCAAGGCCACAATCCTTTTCTCAAAAACTGCTTCAACTTTAACATTTCATCAACAAATTTTAAAGCATCAAAAATATGGTTTATTTAGGCCTATAGAGAGGACTCTGAAGATTCACCAACTTTACTAACAGCCCCACGGACCTTCACATCGGTCATTTTTAATTCATGGAAAGCCCATTTAAATAGCCTAAACTGAGAGATAGAACCCTCCTTCTCTAAGCCCAAAACATTAGGTAAATCCTCCCAGTTGAAATTGAACACATCCATTGCATCTGCCTCAACCTCCTAGGAGGCCCTACTCATATTAGGACTATCAATCACCTCTTTCCCTTTTTCACCAACAACTAGTGTTTGTATTTTGTGAAGAGAGCTCATAATTTCATCAACAATAGTCCTCCCTCTATTCTACACCTTCAACCCCTATTCATGCATGCCTATATTATCCTAACCACCAACAATATTTAGAGGAGACTCAACACCAATAGAATCCTCTTGAAAAAGATTGTTCCTCTTAGCCATCTTCTTGATACTCCCACCCTTTGAGCCCTTTTTCTCTTAGACCCAGACACAAGGGACATCCCAATCTTTTCCCCAGTGACCGCTTTCTTCCCTTTCATCAAGGCAAAGGATTCACCCTTCCTAGTTTTACAGGGCTTATCACCAACCAAATCTTCACTGCAAGTATCATATTCAGTAGAAATAGGGGAAAATTTACCTTTCTTACCACCCTTCACAAGAGCATGAGGCTTTGAGTACACTTCCATTGAAACCTCTGAGTCAGTTTCATAATCTTCATTCACTTTCAACCCAGTCTCATACTCCAAGTCCAATTTCTTCTTCTTACCCTAAGGAGTCTTCTTGGGGGGCTTAGGAACCACATAGGACTTAGCATAATTTGAAATGAGGAGGATTAACCCAATATGGCGCACTAGATTTTTTAGATTATGACTATGGTCCTTAATACCACATTCCAAAGATGCCAACAAATAGAAAGGAAAAGAGACTTTCTTCTTGTGCCTAAAGCGGTTTAGAAGAAAAAAGTGATAAGTAGAAAGGATAGAGAAACAACCATCTAGAGTTATATACCTCATGATTTATTCTGTGACATCTCCCCAGAGATCCTTGATAGAACTACAGTAGTAGCCTCCACATTTAGCTCTCTCCAATTTCTTCCTTTCATCAACCTTAAGAAAATATCCAGTGCGACGTTGGAATCCTTCTTGTCTCTATACACTTTCCTAACCTCAGTAGAAAGGTCTATGATACCAGAAATAAAGTCTTCAGTAATATCAAATTTAGTTCCACCCAACTTTAAAACCCTATTATGACAACCCTTAACAAACATCTTCATTACCTTCAGATCATTCCCATGGAGTCTCTCAATATACGGCGTAATCCCACCTAGTTGCAGTCATTCCCACACTTTAGGCTTGGATTTTAGAGTGTCATAGGAGAAAGGATCAACTTTGTTTCTTTCTCCTCCCATGATCACAGATGCAGCAAATCCCAAAAGCTTGAGAAATTTGCTAAAAATGAGAAGAAGCCTTGAGAACATAGGTCAAAAATAACCCACTATCTATGTGAAAATGACAAGGTGGCAGAAGGTACTTATGAATCTTGAGGGCTACCCCATACAAATAATTTTCAAATCATTAGAAAACAAAGCTAAATCCAAGTTGGAATCACCTCAAGAGGTAACCTACCACGTGATTAGGCTCATGTGGAAAAAATCCATTATGAAATCGATGCCCTCCTTAGCATTTTTGGAGATCATTATTAAGACAAACAAGAGCCTCTATAGGAAGGGGATCATCATAATCCCAAATCCTATATTCACTAACCCCAATGTTAGCAAATGCATCCACTAAACCATTACCCTCTCTAAAAATATGTGATATATAGAATTCATCAAAGGAATTCAAAATATCAACCGCATCCAAAATTAGGGATTCAACAGTCCATGAGGGGGGAGTAGAATTCTTCAAGTTATTAATGACATTTAACAAACCCCCCTCTAACTAAACCTTCTTGAAACCTTTATATTGAGCAACCTTCAACCCATGGTAAGCAATTGAAGCTTTCATAAAGTGGTTTGTCTAGGTTCCCAAAGGGAGCGCCACTGCAGAAACAAACCTACCATTAGAATTTCTCAACGCTCCCCACAACCAAAAGGACTCGTATTACCTTTAGTAGCTCCATCAAAATTGACTTTCACCCAACCAACAGGGGGAGCCTTCCAAACAACATCATCTCTTGAAGCTTTACCTTTATTCAAAGGAAGAGAGATATCATAAGGCAACTTCCAATTATCTGCATTAGCAATGTCACCTGACATAACCAACACCTTAAGGCCAATATGAAAGGAAACCTTAGATAAAAAATTCTCCTTGATAGTTTCACATATCTTAAAAGCTAAGATGATAGAGGGAAGAGTAGCGTCCCTAAATATTATGTTATTTCATTCCAGCCAAATACCCCAAGCAAGGTGAGGAATAGAGAGGGACCAAAGAAAGAGAAAAGAAGGATTAGAGGAAGGTCCCACCCATTGAGACCACAAATCCCAAATTGAGGAAGGAAACACTCAACAAATATTCTAAAGAGAGAGAACATGAGCCCACACCTCTCTCACATACCTACAACCAATCAAAAGATGATACGAATCCTTTGCATCTTCTTCACGGAGAAATTTTTTTTAGGAAGCATAAAACCTCTTTTGACAAGATTATCAATGGTCAAGACCTTATTCTAGCAAAAAATACAGAAGAAAAAATTCACCTTAGGGATCAGCTTGGGAAACCAAAAAGAAGCCCAAAAGGGAACATGGCCAATAAAAGAAACTTGAAGAGAAAAGGTGGAATACATAGAGAATTTTCCATTAGATGAGAACTTCCAAACAAGCTTATCAACCGGGGCATAAGAGGGAATATGAATAGAAGATAAAGGTTTAAAGAGACCTTCCAAATCGGGTTCCACCTCATGCAAAATTTTCCAATGCAAACCATCTGTATAATCAACAACATTTTTTCCAAACCTGTGAATACATAAATCCATAAAAGGGAGGGTCCAAGGATCATCTTTGAGCGGCCCATTGCCAAACCAACAATCATCTTGAAAGAGAATTATTTTTCCATTCCCCAACTACCACTGCAATCCTTTAGACAAATTTTTTCTAGCCTTAACCTTAAAATTCCAAAGGGCATAACCCGACGGGGAGAGAAGCCACTGGAAAAAAGATCCCTTATATGGTCCACTCCTCTAAGGTACTTGTCGATAACAATTCAAGCCCACTCACTATTAGCAGAGATTAGGTTCCACAGTTTCTTAGCAAGTAACGCCATGTTGAATTCTCTAGTTTTACGTATGCCAAGGCCACCCAAACTTTTAGGCCTACAAACATCATCCCACGAAACCAGGTGTATTATTTTTTTCTCTTCAACCCTGGACCAAAGGAAATTCTTTTGAATACATTCAATCTTATCCACAAACTTTCACGACATATAAAATAGGTTGAGAGCATAGACTGAAAGATTTTGAAAACTAGATTTAAATAATTGTACTTTCCAAGCTTGACTCAACAACACCCCTTTCCAACCAACCAATTTAGAGTTAAACTTATCAATCAAGCCCCACCAAAAAGAGTTGGTAACCACATTAGAACACAAGGGGAGACCCAAATAAGACACAGGCAGTTCCCCAACCTGACATTATAAAATCCTCACAATTCTTCGTTGCCTATGTTAAGGTGTGTTGAGAAAGAAAATAACACTTTTAGGCAAGTTAATCTTCTGCCTCAAAGTCACCTTGTATTTTTGCAAAATAATTTTAATAGCTTTGGTTTCCTTAATGGATGATTCTCCAAGCATAAGAGTATCATCCACGAACTGTTGATGTGAGAAAATATGATTCTGAGATGAAGGAGACAATCCTGACAACTGACCAATATTGATAAATCTTTGGACAAGGCGACTCAAAGATTCAACCATAATTATAAAGAGAAAAGGAGAGATGTGATATCCTTGTCTCAAACCCCTCGAGCAACCAAAAAGAGGAGAGGGGGAACCATTAATAGGAATAGAGAACTTCGAAGTAGAAATTAACTGAAGCACCGATAACACCATTTTCTCCCCGACACCAAAAGCTTTCAAAATCTTCGAGAGAAAACCCCAATCAACTCTATCATAAGCTTTAAGCAAATCTGAATTCAAGAGAAAACCAACATGTTTATTAACATATAAAGAATGGACATTCTCATGAACAATAAGAATGGAATCAAGGAATTTCCTACCAGCAACAAACTCATTTTGTTGGATCAAAATAATTTGAGGAAGAACCTTCTACAATCTCACCACCATCACCTTGGAAAAGATCTTAGAGATGGAGTTACACAAACTTATAGGGTGGAATTCATCAAAAGAGGAGGCCCCCAATTTCTTATGAACAAGAAATATGGAGTTTAATTCCCTCAAAATATTACCATTTCCAAAAAATTCCTTAGTAGCATCCACAACATCCTTCACAAGAATATCCCAAAAAAGATTGAAAAAAGAACATCGGAAAACCATTAGGGCCAGGCACCTTATTACCTTCAAAAGAGGAAATCGCAATTTTAATCTCATCCTCAAGAGGGATCTAAACTAGTTGTTGATTTAACTCATCAGAGATGATATGAGGAATATCTTGAAGAAGATCATCTTGACACCAAAAATCCAACATACCTTCCATAGATAACAAGTTCAAAAAAAAGGAAGAAGCAGCCTACTATAGATCCACCTCCTTATCCAAAACCTAATTATTGAAATTTATAGAATTAATACAGTTGGAAGCCCGATGTTTCAGTTTAGAGAGGTGAAAGAACCTCATATTCCTATCCACACTTTTCAACCACAAAATTCTAGACTGTTGCTTCCAAAAATCCTCCTCCTTAGCCACAATATTATGCAATCTAGATAAAAGGACATTCTCCTTCTGAACAAGAGCTTGATCATAACCATACACCTGAATAGATTGTTGGATAGTGAAAAGCTCCTGATTAACATCTTCCTTCTCAAAAAAAATGTGCCCAAAGGATGATCTATTCCATCTCCTAACATTAATTTTCACGTTAGCCAGTTTCTTAGCAACCCTATACATAGTCGAACCATCCACTTGAATGTTCCACCAAGCTTGGATCAAAAATTTTAGGTCAAGATGACAGGTCCACATCTTTTCAAACCTAAAAGGAATTTTTTTTCTCCTCCCCAGTAGGTCCACCGAAAGGAAGAGAGGAAAGTGAGCAGATCCCAACCTAGTCAGGGCCGAAAGAGAGCAAGAATAGGAAATAAGCCAATCAAGAGAGATAAGGGCCCAATCAAGCTTAACCTGGATAAGAGCTTCACCCACACAACAGTTGGACCAAGCAAAAGAGGCCCCTTTGAGGTCCAAATCAAGAAGAGCATTGTCATTAATGAGATTTGTGAGATCAAATCTACTCTCATCCATAGTTTGAGACCCTCCTAATTTATCAGCATCATGCAAGGACATATTTAAATCCCCCATAACCATCCAATTGGCAATAGGATGCAGAGATTTAAAGGAACTAAGGTTTTCCCAAAACAAATCCTAGCACTCTTACTATTAGGAGCATAAATATTAGAAAGGGTCCAAGAGAATTGATCGTGAACATTGATGAAAGAAGTAGCCACATGATTATAGTCCTCAAACACCACCAACCCCTGAATCAACTTCAAATTCCAAAAAGTAACAATACCACTAGATGCACCAGCCACCTCAGAATAATGCATACCATAGTCCTTGAAAAGCTTATGTTTAAGTCTAGATAGTCTATCCATCCCCATTTTAGTTTCTTGAATCACAATAATATTAGGCTTATGATCCCTTACCAGATTTGCAAGGAGGTCATGCTTGTGAGGATGATTTAACCCTCTCATTTTCTAGGAGATGATCTTCATGAGAGCTTATTTGAGGCACTTTTGAGCACATCTCCAGTAAAGTCCTCTGAGTCCCATCAACAATATCCATTCAACTCTCCTTGTCCCTAGTAACATTCGAAGGAGGATGACCCCTACCTCTTAGCTCATACCCACGGTCTAACCTTTGCTTGTTTCTAGATAGAACTCTCAGAGGGGGTGATTGTTTCTCTTTGTTTCTACCTTTCACTGGAATAAAAGGGGGTTCAACCATTTGAGGGTTAGCCATTTCTCCAGAATCCTTCAAGCCAGACTTCAAACAAACCTTCAAACCCTCAAACTTAGAACTACCATCATGTGGCAACTTCAAAACCCTGCTATCTGGAGACTCCAAAGGAGGGGAGCCCAAACCATCAACCTCAAGCTTCAAATATTCAACCAAAGAAGGAGCCATAGTTGTAAGACCCTCACAAGGCACCCCATTATTAAGATGAGGTGGAATCACCTCACCGCCTAGCTCAAGATCCACATCAATATTTTAGTCTTAACTTGGCCCTCAGGGATCAAGATATTCTCATTTGTTACCATAGGATTCCTACTTGCAGGAGAAGCCCCATCTATCTCCATAGGATCAAAAGATATTGCCCCAAGAACCTTTTATTTTTCTCTCCACTACTTAACCACCTGCTTCTGCACTTTTAGAGGACATTTATTTGCCTAGTGGCCCACTTTATTGAAATGGAAGCAAGCAAAAGGAATAGATTCAAATTCCACAGCTTGTTCCCAAACACCAAACTTAGAATTAATTTTGACCAGTGAAGGAAGATCCATTGATTGTTCCACATTAACATAAAATTAAGCATAAACCATGCACTTTCTAAAAGCAGTCATTTGGTCTATTGATAGAAAGCACCCAAAGGTACTCACAATCCCTTTAAAGACTTCTTCATCCTAGAATTCAAGAGGGAGACTAGGAAGTCTCACCCAAATAGGGGCCACCGAGAAAGAATGAGAGTTAGGGTTAAACCCTGGTTCCCACGTTTTTAGCATCAAGGAAGATTTCCAAATAAACCAGGGACCCTCATAAGAGCCAACAAGAGATCATCTTCACAGTTGAAGGTAAAGGAAAAGAATCCCTTAGCCATTGTAGCCACATCCACCTAGCCCTTAGGGTGCCACCGATTCAAAGAAAACTTTTGAACCAACTCAATATGAGTATGAGGCCCCACAAATTTTCCTAGAAGAGTCATTTCCATATTAGAGAACCTTTTCTCAACTATGCAATCTAGGACAGAGATTGAAAATTCTCCTGAATTTGCATTAGACACAAAGGCCGCAAGAGGTGAAGAGATTTTACCTTTGGGCTTTGCTCCAAAAAGGTTAGTCCACTTGAGGAAAGATTCTAAGAAGAGACCACCCCCATCTTATCAAACCTGGGAATCGAGCAACGAAAATTTGCATCCAGACCATCAGCTGACTGATCGAGGCCAAAATTTTCAACACCAATATTCCCTCATTTAGAAAAGGACACCGGAGAATGCGAAGGACAAGAAACCTTAGGGGCTGCTTTCCCACTAGAAAATTCATTTTTCTGCAATATGGGACCCATACCACTCACCATTATCCAAGGACCCACTTGACATCACCTTAATCATCAACAAGATGTCTGCCATTAATGCCATGAAAAAGGGCATCAATTGCACTTTCAAACCCTTCTTCACAGTAAAAAGTCGCATCCCCTCTCCTAAAGACCCCCTAGATCATTTCCTCAAAGCCGGTGTCTATAAAGTGTTGTGTTCTTGTGGTATACCTTATATAGGGGAAACAAGTCACTCCATCAACACAAGAATCAAGGAACATAGTGAAGACATAAGACATGATCGGGTCTCAAAATCTATTCTCATTGAACACTCCTCTAAGAAAAAACATCACATTGCCTTAGAAAACACCTCTATTTTGTTCAAAGAAGATAATTTCTTTAAGAGGAAACTCAAAGAATTCATTGAAACCCATAATCATCCCTACAACCTAAATCGTGATGGGGGTTGGTATTTAAGTTTCTCTTGGAAAACCCTCCTAAATAGCCTCTAGGTTCTCTCCTCTTTTCTCGCTCTTCCCTTGTGGTTTCCTCTTTGTTTTCCCTCAGCTCCTGTTCTCCTTTCTTTCCCCTTTAATTTTCTCCATCCTTTCCCTTTCCTTTCCCCCTCTCTCCCTCTGCTCTTCTTCTTCTATTGTGTGCTTTTTTGTTTCCTATTCTTTATTGTCATCTTTTATTGCAATATTTTTGTCTCTTGGTGGTCAATTATTTTGAATTTTAAATGTTATGTTTTCCTCTTCTAATCTTCTTCATTTGTGCTCTTTTCTTTTTCTTTATTCTTAATTTCGTCTTTGATTTATTTTGATATCTAAATTATTTTTCAATATTTATTTGATCTTTCATTTGGTCTTCCTTTTTATTTGTTTTGTTGTTCATCTCCTTTAGTTTTGTTTCTTCCTCTTCAATCTTAATTTCCTTGGTGCTTCTTGGTTTCTCTTTTCTCTTCTCTCTTTTTATCTCTTTGTTTCCTTGTTTCATTTTATCATTCATTTCCCTCTAGCAATTTATTAATTTTGGTTAAATTGTGGTTTAGTTCCTTGCTTTTACTTAATTATTTTCATTTATTATTTTATCTCCTCTCTTTTGTTTGATTAATTTTTTTTTTGTCCTTTGTTATTTTATGCTTAGTTTAATTTATTATTTCCTCTTATATGTGGTGCATGGTATTTTATTCTTTTTCTTTCATGTTTTTATTTTGTGTTCCTTGCAATTTTCCTATATTACTCGATTCTTCTCTCTTTTCTTTTCTTTTTCTTATTTTATTTTCCCTTATTTAGTTTATCCTCATTTTTTCCTTAATTTTTATTTGTCTTCTTTCTTGTTCTTTTTGCTTTTTATTAGTGGTTTTAATTCTTTAGGAACCTTGATTTTCCTTTATTCTTGGGTCTTCATTTTTTTATTGTTTTATATTATTCTTGGCATTTATCTCTTCATTTTTCTTTTTCCTTAGTTTGCAATGCTGTTTTTTTCATCCTTGACTTTTCCTCTCTTCTCTCTTTTCCTTATTGTCTGACTTCTTTCTCCCCCTCAATTTCTGGGGTTATGTGCCTCCCCTCACTCCCATCCCTCTCCTATTTCTACCCAAGTCTGCTACCTTATTTTCAATTCTCTCTCTATCTGCTTATCATTATCATCCTGATGATGGATCATGGAGTATGATCTGAAACGTTGATGTAAAAACTTGCACACAGTTATTCCAGAAATCTTGTTCACAACTAATTCTGAATCTAAAACCTCATGCAAAGTTTTAACCGGTCGAATAAAAAGAGTGAATTGGTTGTGAATTCAATTGTGATGAATCAAAAGTAAAACCATTAATAGCTGTTAAGGAAAAAAAATGATTTATAGTTTCATTAATTACATAAGTTATTATAGAAGATTTAAATAAATAAAAATTTATCTTGAATATTTACTTGATGTTAAAAGGACAACAAAATCAATAATAATATTAACCCATAGATATTGTAGAAAACATGAAAATAGTAATAATGGGATTTGGGTATAGTAAAACATTACAATTAGTCTATGGGGATATGAAGATATACTTGATTTAATTTATTGATGCAGGAGCATCGAGCAGTGTAGGGAAATCTTGCATCACCTAAAAAAAATGTTTTTCCTTAATTCATTTAGTTGTTTTGAGTTACATAATGGCACTTAAGGGGTGTAAGATAGTCGGGAGTTAGAAAAGGTGAAAAATGGTCAATTACTATTTTTAGTAAATCAGCCTAAACAAACACACATGGACTTGAAAATTTACCCCAAGGAGTTGAACTGAAAAACATTTTCGATCACGAAAGGATAATCTCAATACCCTACATGGTTTGGGAGATATTAAAGTTTTTGTCTTGGGAAATTTCTCCAATGCAACTTTAAATTCAGATATGAAAACCTTAGAGACCCCAAAGCAACTAAAAAAGTTGACAAATCGACCTCTGGTGGAGTTGGCGTTGTAGATCTCTTCAAGAGATTTCCAATGATATGTTATAATAGAAAATCAGACAACTAGATCAAAATTTATGGCCCTGCGAAGTTGCCCCTCTATAAAGTGAATTTCGTTAAAATTTCTTCCTAGGCAAGAAATCAAATGACATGACTTTTGGCACCAAATCAAAATGGAAATTTGAACTTTCTAGAAAATTCTAGGGGGGTTATTCGGGTAAAATAAAAGGGTTAAGTGAGGGGTTGTAGAAGGTGGATCCATTAGTGAAAATTGTGGCTCTGAATAATATATTTTGTTTTCAGAGTTGATTTTGTTGTAATGAATCAAGCCCATGAGGCTGTAGCATGAAAGTTTTGAATCTGTAATTTTATTTTCTGAAAATAAATGAAAGTGAGTTATTTTTTTGTCTTGCATCTTCTATGTTGGTATCTATTGTTGTAATTTGTGTGGGTTTTGAGGTGGTGTGGCCCTCATCAAGTGGTATCGGAGTAGGTTTTCCTGAGTGTGTAAATAGATCGCCGATTGTGAGGAAGTTTGTACTAGGACTTGTGGTTGTGGGTTTCTATGAAAAGTGATCAAAATGCCTCCATGAAGAAAATGTGGTGGTGGAAGAAATGTTATTGTACTAGAAGAGGGTTTTAGAGCCCTGCAGATACAAGTTCAAGCACTATAAGAGGAGCTACATCAAGGGTTTGAGCCAAGAAGAGGAGATGAAAGTGAAAATTAAGCTAAAAATGAGGAACAGTTCAAAGAAGAACAAGATCCAGAGCAATCCAAATTATTTAAGGCCATCTCTAAGATTGGGAAAAGGCCAAAGATCGATGTTTCTACTTTTTCTAGAAATCTTAACCGAAAATAGTTGATTGATTGGATTAATGATATGGAGGAGTACTTTGAGTATGAGGAGGTGGAAGATCCTAAGAGGGTCAAATTTGCAAAGACCAAGCTAGAGGATCATGTGAATATTTGGCGGAAAGAGGTATAACTAGAATGAAATTGAAGAGGAAAAGAGAAAATAACAAGATGGGATCATATGATGGAAAAATTAAAAAGATAATTCATTCCTATGGATTATGAGCTAGATTTGTTGAAGAAGATGCAAAGATTGAAACAAGCAAGAAAATCTGTCAAGGAGTATACAAAAGAATTCTACGATGTCTTGATCAGAATGGGCCATTTTGAGGCCAATAAGAAGAAAGTTGCTCATTACATAAATGGGTTGAAGTCGAGTATTCAGGAAGATTTGGGATTGGTAAGAATGTCTACCATTGAAGATGCATATCAATTTTCTTTGAAGGTAGAGGAAAAGTTGAATAGAAGGTTTGAAAGCAAGCAGAGAGGTGGGGGTCGTGGTGGAAAGACTAGTGGACGGTCATATGGAGGTTCAAATGAAGATCAAAAGAAGGGTGAAGGATCCAGTAGCAGCCATAATCAGAAAGGATATAATACCTACCATCCTCGTGATCAAAATAATGGAGACCAAAGAGAAAGAGGAAGATCTAGACGAGGACTAGGAAGATGAGGATTTTGTTGAACTTGTTTCTAATGTGGAGAAGGACATAGATCCTATGAGTGTCCTCAACATCAAGGAAGGATAAATAGAAGACCTGAGGGTAATGCATGATTTGCACATGTAGATGAATATGCTGAGTCTTCACATTTTGAGGATGCAAAAAGAGGAGAGGTTCTTATTACTAGAAGAGCCTTGTTGAATAAAAAGAAGGAACCAACTCAAAGGAAGAATTTGTTTCATAATATATATAAGTGTGAAGGTAAAGTTTTTGATGTTATTATTGATGGAGGTAGTATTGATAACCTTGTTTCAGAAGAGATGATTAGTAATTTGCGGTTGGAGAGAAGAAGGAATCTGAATCCATATCAGATTGCTTGGTTGTAGAAGGACCATAAAGCTTTGGTAAATGAACAATGTATGGTAAAGTTTAATATTAGAAATTACCATGATGAGGTATTGTGTGATATTATGCCTATGGATGTTTGTCATATGTTGTTAGGCAGACCATGGAAGTTTAATCGGCGAGCAGTACATGATGGAAATTCCAACATGTATTCTTTGACAAAGGATGGGGTTCTTCATAAGTTGAAGCCCTTGAAAGAGGCAGAAGAAAAGGTATGTAATAATGCAATAATTTTTTTGGTTGATGGAAGAAAGTTCCTAGAAGGTATGAGGCATGAGCATATGTGTTTTGCATTGATCCCTAGAGTTGATAAAGAAGATACTAGTGAGGTACCTATAGAGGTTTCATATTTGTTGAATGAGTTTCAAGCTATTATTTCTGATAACGTACTTGAAGGTTTTCCTCTGGTAAGAAAGATTAGTCATCAGATGGACCTGATTCCTAGATCCAGTTTTCTGAATAAGGCAACTCATCATATGACTCCAGTAGAGAGTGAAGATTTGAATAGACAAGTGAAAGAGTTGTTACGGAAGGGATTGATCAGAAAGAGTTTGAGTCCATGTGCAGTACCTGTAGTACTAGCACCAAAGAAGGATGGGGAATTCCAAATGTGTAAATATTCTAGAGCCATCAACAAGATCACCATCAAGTATAGATTTCCCTTCCCGAATATGGATGAAATTATGGATTGTTTGAGTGGAGTTGAGTACTTCACGAAGATAGATTTGAAGAGAGGATATCACCATATCTGAATTAGAGAAGGAGATGAATGGAAGACAACCTTCAAAACCAAGGAGGGCTTGTACGAGTGGTTAGTCATGCCTTTTGGGCTAACCAATGCACCAAGCATATTTATGTGGCTTATGAATGAGGTATTGAAATAATTTTTACGAAAATTTGTTTTATTTATTTGGATGATATTCTGATTTTTAGTAAGACATTAAAGAAGCACTTGATGCATATCCAAAGAATTTTCGAGAATCTAAGGGAGGAGAAGCTATAGATTAATTTGAAGAAATGTAGTTTTGTGAAGAGCGAGTTGGTGTACTTGGGATTTTTTGTCTCAAAAGAGGGTCTTAGAATGGATCCAGAGAAGGTGAGAGCTACCATTGAATGGAATACCTTGAGGAGTGTTACAAAGGTAAGATCATTTCATGGTCTAGGAATTTTTACAGAAAGTTTATTAAGAATTTCAGTAGTGTTTGTGCACCTCTAACTGAAGCAATGAGAGGGGATAAAAATGTTTTTAAATGGATTGGAGTAGAAAAGAGTTTTGATATGTTGAAGAAGAAAGTCACAGAGCAACCTGTTTTGGCACTTCCAAATTTCAATAAGGTCTTTCAGGTAAATTGTGATGCTAGTGGCACTGCCATAGGAGTTGTTTTGAGTCAAGAAGGTAAGTTTGTTGCCTATTTTAGTGAGAAGTTGAATGATGCTAAGAAGAAATATTCTATCTATGATAAGGACTTTTATGCTATAGTTCAGGCTTTGAAGAAGTGGAGACACTATTTGTTTCCAAAATAATTTGTTTTATATACTGATCACCAGGCTTTGCAGTATCTCAATAGTCAAGGAAAGTTAAATCAAAGGCACTTAAAATGGATTGACTTTTTGTACAGTTATACATATGTTTTGAAGCACAGGAGTGGAAGGTCAAACAGAGTTGAAGATGCCTTAAGTAGAAGGAAAAATTTATTGATAGAGATGAATATAGAGGTTGTTGGGATCAATGAGCTCAAAAGTTTGTATCTTGAAGATCCGGACTTTGCAGAAGCTTGGAAGACTTGTTTAGAACCTATTACATTGGATAGGACAAGATGGTTGGATTTATTAATCCAAGATGGGATGTTGTTTAGAGGAAGCCAATTATGCATTCCAAGGAGTTCTATGAGAGAGAATCTAATTAAGGAGAAGCATAGTGGAGAATTGTATGAAAATTTTGGTCAAGATAAGACCATTTCTCTTGTTAGTGAGAATTATTATTGGCCACAGTTACAACAAGGTGTGAAGAAGTTTGTACAAAGTTGCAAAGTATGTCAGATGGTGAAAGGAGAAAGTCAGAATACTAGATTGTATCAACCATTACCTGTATCTAAGAGGCCATGGGAGGACATTAGCATAGCTTTTGTTCTTGGCTTGCCAAGGAAACAAAGAGGGCACGATTCCATATTTGTGGTGGTGGATAGATTTTCAAAGATGACACATTTCATTCCATGTCATAAAACTAGTGATGTTATTCGTATTACAGATTTTTTTTTTCAAAGATTTTTTATTCATACTACATGGTCTACCGAAGAGTATAGTTTTAGAAAAAGATACCAAATTTGTTGGTTATTTCTAGAGGACACTATGGATGAAGTTGAAGATAGATTTGAAGTTCAGTTTTGCACACCATCCATAGAATAATGGAAAAATGGAGGTGGTGAACAAGAGTTTGGGTAACCTGCTAAGATGCTTAGTAGGAGATAAGCCCAAGGGATGGGATTTTATTATACCACAGGAAAAAATTTCTTACAATAATTCTATCAGCAAGAGCACTAGTAAATCACCATTCTAGGTTGTGTATGGGAGTAGTCCAAGAACTGCTTCTGAATTGAGAAAGATGGATAAGGGGGAGAAGAGTAGTGTTGAGGCTGAAGATTTTGCTCAACACCTAAAGAATTTTCATGAAGAGGTAAATAAACATATCAATAAGATGAACTCACAATATAAAGCTAAGGCAGATCAGAAAAGGAGGTATAAGGAGTTCCAGGTAGGAGATGAATTCATGGTTCATTTGTGAAAGGAGAGGTTTCAAGTTGGTGCATTCAACAAGTTAAAGATGAAGAATTTTGGATCATGCAAGATCCTGAAGAAGCATGATTCAGGAAATGCATATGAGGTAGAGTTGCCTGATGAAATTCATATTTCACCTATGTTTAACATTTTAGATTTAACAAAATATCATGAAGGTAGGATTGATGAAGAAACAATAGAAGCATAGTGGAATTTTACAACACCTACTTCTAAAAGGAATGAGATAGAATAAATTTTGGATAGTCGTGTGGGTAGAAGCACAAGGAACAAGCAATATGTAGAGTACTTGGTGAAATGGAGAGGAAGGCCTATTGAAGATTCATCATGGTTGTTTGAGGTTGAGGTTAACCATCTTAGTTTCCCTCTAACTCCTGAGAGTGATAGGGTCACTTTTCAAATTAACCTAGGTGTCTAATGTAGGAGCATCCAACAGTGTAGGGAAATCTTGCATCACCCAAAAAAATGTTTTTCTTTAATTTATTTAGTTGTTTTGAGTTCCATGATGGCACTTAAGGGGGTGTAAGATAGTCAAGAGTTAGAAAAGGAAAAAAATAGTCACTTACTATTTTTAGTAAGTCAGCCTAAACAGGCTCATATGGTGTAACGCCCCACCATGCAACCCTAGAGGAAGCTACAATTAACTACTTAAACGTACTATTTTTTTTTTTAAAGCAAAATTAATAAGCAAGTTCACTAACTAATGCCAACAACCTCTAAGGTTACTAGACAAAGGTTATATAGAACCTCAACAAAAAAAACATGAACTTAAACCATGCCAATTATTTAATTAAGAAATAAACACATACATTCTAATTAATATAATTTACATCAAGCATAAGAGATAACTTTCAATTTCATTAATCACAATTAAACAATAAGATTACATCTCTCATTCCCCGAATGAGGTAAGTCCAAAGAACATGATTACAAATTACATCCTTCCACCTCGATAACAAAGGGGGGTAATAAAGTACAAGAACAACTGAAATGAAATAAAGTAAGAAATGAAACTGGATCATATGAGCTCTCCAACTGGAAGCCTCATCCACACAAACATGAAGAGAGAACCCAATGGAGTAAGGTGCACGCCACCCAACCAAGTGGAACCCAAAGGCCCACCCCTCGTGCTAGGAGATAGTAACAAGGAATCCTAGCCAAGACCAACACCTCTAGACACAGGCTAAATATTAAGTAAACCAAACTGACACAACCAATCACATGTACAACATAAGTACAACTCCAACATGGTTACATTGCTTCCAGATATAAAGCAGATCAAGTATGTTAAGAGAACCATACACAATAATTGAATACCAACTATGGTCACATCCAGTAGGTTAAGGAACCATACCCATAAAATCAAATACCGACGGTTGTCCTAGACAAAGTGTCATCACACATCTCGTCATGAGTTACCCACTACGGATCTTCATAGGCGCCATCTAAACTAGTGCCTCAACCGATCCTCGACCCTCATACTTACTAATACGGAATCAAATATCTTTCGTACAAACAAGATAGATGACCTTGCCATTCCAGGCCTTCCCACCCATCCCAAGCCTAACCGAGCACTTGGGTCTATGAGTGAGGCATAATTATCTTGATTAGTGAGAAGTTAGTCCTAATCTTCTAGGTATTGTTTTAGTTATCACTTGATTAAACCACTTCCGAAGGTTACCCAATCTTACCTCTTCTGGGCTTTGGCCCCTACGGAAGCCACTCTTCTACTTGACAACACACACACCATCCAAACATCAAGGGTACCAAAGTTCAAACAAACAAGATATCATGACCACTCCTTTCTCAAGAGGCAACATAAGATAAAGCCATTTCCAAACACTGGAGGTAACAACAATAACAAAACCACTCCTTACAAGGAGGCACAAATCACATAATCCACTCCTTTCACAGGAGGCACAAAACATCCCCGTTCGTAGAAACTGAGTAATAACAATGACATAACTTTAGGCACTACCTAATGGAATTAAAAAACGGTCGTCATTACAAAATGACAACCCCCAACCTCTAGGGTCCTCTGGAAGCCTTACAGATTAACGACACTTATCCCATTTCCCCAAGCATGAACACATAGGAAATAATCACATAAAGAAATTGCGAGGAAATAAACTAAATTTGGATATATTAAATCCATTTCCCTAATAACAATCAATAATTTATTGTCTTAATAAAACTGATTTAATAACGTCTCTTTCAGACCAAGGAAGTAATTCAAATCACATATTTAATCCCCTAATTGCTTTTAAATAATAATAAAATCAACGTTTATTTCCACGATTCAGAACCTATCATTTAAAACAAATAACTATTGGTTTGTTGCCAAAACAAATCATTTAAAATGAAATCAATCAACTTCGCTATTAAACACATTTCTTTTAAATTCCAAATTTGTCCTTTCCAATAATATTATTTTAAAAATAAATCCACTGATTCGACTATTGCACATTGATTTATAATTTTCCCAATTTCCTTAAAATGTGAAATTAAACAAATCCACATTTTAATGTATATATTAAAATCATATACTCAACTATATATATAAATATATAGTTTACCACTAATATATATTAATATTCTTATATTATACAAATATAATAATAAAATATTAAATATATATTTATGAATCATATATATTAATATTTTAATACTATATTAATATATTATAAAATATTAATTATATATTAATGATTATAATATATATAAAAAAAAAAATTGAACAAGGTCAAAGTGCTTGTCTCGAGCCACGTGCACTTTTGATTTAGGGCTGGCCGCGAATTTTATACAGGGCGGCGACACATTTTTTGATAGGGGTGACAGAGGTTTTGGTGGGGCGACGGCTACCAACCGACCCCCTTAAGGGCGGCGGCTGTGCTCAGCACAACCGTCCACCATTAGTGGTGGTGCGACTGTGCTTAGCACAACCGTCCACCCTTGTTGGTGGCAACAGTGCCACAACCGCGAGGGGAGGTGTGGGGGTCGTGCTGGGCATGGCTTCCCCCCACACGCCTCCCATGGGGGTGCGGTGGGGGTGAGCCCCCAACCCTCCCACAACTTCATTTTATTTTTATTTTTAAAGACCTGCGGATTTTTTGGAAATCCTAGCCCTTACACAAGGTATTTAAAAATATTCTTAACAGCATAACCTCCTTTTAAATATTTAAAAAAAAAGATATATATATGTCAATATATATATATATATATATATATATATATATATATATATATATATATATATATACATTTCCATAACCATATTGCAACACAAATTGAAAAAGAACAAAGTAGAAAAATCCATATATAGTCATGAAACTCTTTTTTTTTAAGCAATCCATTGCTAAACAGATGTTTTATTCCCAATTTGAAAACAAGAATCCAACTAAGTTTCTTTTGCAATCATACAACAGTTTTCAAATGTTTTCCCCAAGATTTTCAACAACACATATACAATTAAAACTTAAAAGCAACTGATTTAAAGACATGAACCTGATTTCCTTGAGTTTGTGAAGGGATCCAGATGGTGCTCAACTTCCAACTTCAGCTCCATGAATTTTCACAGCTTCAATCCAAAACCCACAAAATGCAACAATTCCTCCTCTCCTCTATTTTCGTTTTTCAAAACTTCATGATCCAAAATTGTGAAGGAAAATTCAATAATAAAGAAAATTCCAAAAATATCTCATTCAACCACTGTAATCAATTTTCAGAAACAAAACATAAAATATCCCAATTTTCAATTTGCATTTTTTCTAATTTTCAAAAAAAGAAATTTAAAACCTTTTCCAAAATTTCCAATTTAATCTTTTTAATTTCAAATATTAAATCCATAATTTCACAATGAAATACTTATCTGACTTAAACATCATCAATTTAATTAATCAATAAAATTAATTTAATCCAAGATTAAATCATTTTATTAATTAAATTAAATTAATTAATAAATTAAATAACATTTCTAACATCATTACCAGATTAATTTAATCAACCACTTAAATACATAAAGCCATTTAATTACCCTTTTCAACTTGCAATAAAATAAAATAAAGACAAATAGCACAAAATTAACGCAACTTAACTAAACTAAAACCCGACGACACACTATGACTAGGGTGATGACTTGGCACAGAAAACCTAGCTACTATCTCCCAATCGAATACCGTTGGCCAATGGACACGCTCGAACCTATGAAACCAGGTGGAGTTGATGTTCTGTACTTGTTAACCTGCGAACAAAAACATATCGCACATGTATATTTGCATCATATAAAACGCATAGTGAAGAGGAAATCGCGGAATCGCAGGGCGCTCGCAAGCGAGCGGTGCAATTTTGTCCCCTTCACCAATACAATATCATTGACTGACGAATCTAACATCATTAATATAATCAAAACATAAAACATTATTAATTCAAATGTTTACAATGCTAATCCAAAGCATGTTACAATGATAACATCAAGATCAAATACCATCACATCAAAATATCACATTCACATCGCTTTACAGATAGCGATCAAATAGCAACTGAGTTGCAAGTCAAAGTACAAACATAAAATAAGACATAACCAAACAGAACACTGTTCGATCAAAAGAGCAAAACGGAGGGGTATTACATATGGACTTAAAAATTTACCCCAAGGAGTAGAACTGAAAAAAAAATTGGTCATGAAAGAATCGTCTTAATACCCTATGGGGTTTGGGAGATATTAAAGTTTTCCTCTCGGGAAATTTCTCCAATGCAGCTTCAAATTCAGATATGAAAACCTTAGAGGCCCTTAAATAACTTTAAAAGTTGACAAACCGACCTCCAATGGGTTTAAAATTGTAGATCTCTTTTATAGCTTTCCAATGATATGTTATAATAGCAAATCAAACACCTAGATCAAAAGTTATAGTCCTGTAAAGTTGCCTCTCTCAAAAGTGAATTTCATTAAAATTTCTTCCTAGGCAAGAAATTAAATGGTGAGACTTTCGATACCAAATCAAAAGGGAAAGTTGAACTTTCCAGAACATTCTAGGGCGGTTATTGGGGTAAAATAAAAGGGTTAAGTGGGGGGTTGTAGAAAGTGGCTCCATTAGTGCAAATTATGGCTCTAAATAATATATTTTGTTTTCAGAGTTGATTCTGTTGTAATGAATCAAGCCCATGAGGCTGTAGCATGTAAGTTTTGAATTTGTAATTTTATTTTCTAAAAATAATTGAAAGTGAGTTATTTTTTTGTCTCGCATCTTTTGTGTTGGTATCTATTGTTGTGGTTTGTGTGGGTTTCGAACGATGTGGCCCTCATCACTTATAAATCAATTTATGCAACTATGCACTATACTAAGTTTCAAGAAGATTATCTGAGTCGTAATATTGAATTATGTTGAGTCTTTTATTTTTCAAGCAATATTGAAATATATGTTAACAATTTAAACTTTAATTGAATGTACAGTAGAAGGTTAAAAAAAGGGATTCAAATGATAATTCAACTGATAACTTGAAAATTTAATGATATTTCAAATGAGAATTATTGGATTTAGCATAAGTATTTGTTAAACTTGTTAATTGCAACATTTAAGATTTCTTCAAATCCCTATAACAAATAAATTGTAAGATGAGGCTTCCATTTAGAAACATTAAAAAAATATTATTTGTCTAGTCTAATGTGAAAATCCAACTCACAATTTATGAAGAAAATCAAATATGAATAATAAAAAAATCAAATAAGAAAGTTAGGTTCCATTCCAAAATATTAAAGCAAGATTATTTTACTAGAAAATGCATTTAAAAGGGTTAGATGCATAAATAGTAATTTGTTGTATCTGCCTACGAGTTGCCTTGGAATTTAGCAGATAGATCCATTGTTTCATTTAGCCTGTAAAATAAAATAAATTTCTAATTAAAAAATAATCTCTACAAACCGAACAATGTACTTTGATAATAAACTATATAAAATAGAGAACTCCAATAGAAATTTAGTTAATAGTTAAAAGAAAGATTAAATTCATAAATTATGGTAACATAATATAGTGCCCCTCCGTGATTGGCCTTTTCACGGTGTTTGATAAATTTTGTTATGAGTTGTCTTATTTAATCGATTTAATTTAATTAAATTGATTTATAAGGTTGTTTAATTAATTTGGAATTAAATAAATAATTAAATAAATCAAGATTGAAAATGGATATTTATATGAATTTTTTAATAAATAATTTATTAAATTAAATTTTATTTATTTTTATATATGTAAGTGCTACCAAGGAGGTAGCTCCCGTGGTAAAGATCTAAACAAATAAAAATGCATACCCTTGTCACAAGGGGTACAACCTGTCAACAACTATGCTGACCAAAATCCTACTAAATGAACAGATCTTAAACTTTACAAGTACCAAACATCAGAACAACCCAAGATTGAGAATCAAAAAACTCAAATTCAACTTTTCTTCGTGGTTTTGGCAGATCTTAAGGCCATTGAATGTTTGAGACTGAAAGAGAGATTTTTTCATCTTTACCTTTGTCCAAGGTAGATCAAACTTTTCTTCCAATGACGATCCATCACAAATTGAGTCAACAGTACTATCCCCAGTGACAAGGGACCGCAAGGAAAAGTTCTTTGATAGTGTTTCTAGCTTCACAATATGAGGGGAGGCATTATCATCCACGAAACCCACATTAGACTTAAATTCTTGGACATGGATTGGAGAAGCCATTGAGGGGGGAGAACATGGGAGCACCTCGTTCTTAGCATTGGGGCGGGGTGTCTCATCCCTGACCTTCGAAGTAATGACATAACGACTTGAATCAGCCCCAATCCACCAGGTGGGCTGGTTGAGGACACTATTGCCATGCACACGGGTTTGCTTCTTATTGCAATGGGGGGTACTATGAGTAGTTGAGTAACATTTTCTGCACCTAAATGGGATCCTTTCATAATCTACAGGCTATCTCCAGCATCTATTTCCAACCTTCAATGAAATTTCAGCCGAAAGGCCTTTGGAGAGATCGACTTCGACACAAAGGCGAGCACAGGTAGAGCTTTCGTAGTTGATTGTTTCTTTAGAAGTGTTGTGGTACTTTCCCAATCCATTGGCTATCGATCTCAGGCATCCAATCTCCCAAAATTGTAGAGGTAAATAGAGCAATCTTACCCAAAGAAAAGCAGAGGAAAATGTTTCAGACCGTGGATCAAAAGAGGGGAACCAAGGTTTGATGCAGAGGACATCGCCTTGATAGAACCACAGACCAATATTAAGTATCAATTCCTTCTCCTCCATTGATTCAAATTCCAATATGAAAAACCCCTTTGCACAAGGGTAAATACTTATTTCATCTTCCAAGTGTGCTTTCCAATTATTGCTTATCTAGGAGTGCAAGTCGCTTAATTTTGGCTAGGCTTACAAGAATCTACAAATTAGGGCATGTTCCATCAGGTGCACCTCTCCATCGTTTACGGTATTGTCTAGGTAGATCTCAAGGATTGAATTGGAGCGTCGAAAGGAGAATGAGGAATGTTGAGAGGCGTGAGGGTGAGAGGGGGACTAGACCTGCCCAATATCATTTGGCTATGAGCAGGAACTAGGTAGCATACCACCCATCATCGTGGCTTGGGCGTTTTGACCTAGGGCGGCCTTGAAGTCGAGTCGAGGGTTTGTGGTGGATGCATCCAACTCAGAGCAAGTGTGAGACTTCAGAGTAGGGAGATCCCCATGTGAATGCAGGAGAACCTGGGCATCACCCAAGGGTTGTCATGGGCGAGCATGACTGTTTCCGCCGCGAAGGGATTCACCCTCCACTTTCGCAGGTGCGACGTTGGAGGAGATCGGAGCAGAGCAGAGCGAACGAGCCATTGTGCTATTAAATTAAATTGTTATGCAATAAAGTATTTTATAATTAAATGTAAAGATAATTGTTATTATTATCATTGAGATTTAATTAAGCAAATGAGGAAAATAATATAATTTAAAATAAAATAGTTAATTGGATGTGATTTCGAACAAGTTGTTAAAGCAATTTAAAGATAAAAAAAGTGGATTTCGTGCACATGCATGACTCCAAACTAATTGCTGAATGGAACATGTTGATTTTACGAGTCTTTTTGTTTTCAAAAAACAAAAAATTATCAATTTGAGGGGGTTTTTGGTGGGGGATGGATTTTTGTTTTCGAACAAAAAAAACTGGTCTAAAAAAATAATTATTTTGTCAAAATAAGAGGAAGCTAAAAATTGAGGCGCTTGATCTCGGCATCAATCTTCAGTTGTGCTACTCGTTTCATCCAGGTTCCATTCTTTGCATTTCTATCTCTATTGTCGAAAGCAAATGTTGTCCGTAGGGTATTGTATGTAAATGTGATTTCCATTATTGTGATTTCATTTGGGACAAATATAATGAGAGTTTGACACAAATATAATGAGTGTTTGGTTGCTTATCGTTTATGCTCAATTTGATTTTTAGCTTTATCATTCTTTTGTTGAAATTCGAAGGCTTTATGTTCTTAGTCCTTCGATTCATGTAGCTAATGGATTTTGAAGCAAGCTTGCCAATTGGCTTTATGAAGTTGATGTTTACCTTGAGCTTTATCATTCAAAATTTTGGAAATCACTGAATAAATTTCATGCCTTGTAATTTGATGCCTTCATATTTTTGTAAGTTTGATGTTTTCTTGCATTTTATTGGAGGTTACTTCAGCCATGCGCACCACCTCTCCCTCTTTCTTTGGCCACTACTTTAATGTTATAGTAATCGTTTTAGAAATAATACTTTCAGCAACCCAAAATAGATCCAAACATTTGGAAGGAATAAAATTTGCTATTGGTTGCCAATTACAATCTTTGCTATAATGCGCATTCATTTCCTATAATCAAGCATCGATTTAGCATATTGAGAGTTCTCATCATAAATCTACAATCTTTGTTTTGAACTAGTAATAGCAGCATATAGATGTTTCACTCCTCTACACAAAAGATTATATTTGATATTGTCAAAGTTAGGATATCAATTTTCCTCATAGCATTTGAAATAGATTCTTTTATTGATATTATGTAATAATTATATGAGTAGTTTGAAATGAATAAATATTTTTCTTTTATATAATATTAATATTTAAGTAATTAATCTTAAAAAGAATTAGTTAATTAAGTGAATAAATTAAATTAAGTTAAAAGAAAATATTAACTATATTTAGTTTATAGTTATATTATTATTATTGAGGGAAAATATTTTATGTATGGAAGTTATATAGGAGGATGAAGCAAAATGAACTAAATATGAAATTGAGTTATTTTATGACATTTGATCAATGCATAAATTTTGAATGCATGTAATACCCCTCCATTTTGATTCTTGTTCAAGTTGCTTTATGCTATGTTTGGTTGCAATTACTTTGATACTGGATACATTTTGTTATAATATTTTGATTGCTACTATTGAACGACAACATTATTGTGGGATGTAGTTATCTGATTATTGTTTCACATGTATTATGGATTAATGATGTTGTAGAGTTAACATGAGATGTTATTATGAGATTATTGGAATTATGATGGAAGTGTCAGTTTCGATGAGTGTATTGGTGAAGAGGACGGTTTCGCATCACTCGCTTACGAGCGCCCTACGAATTCGTAATTTCTACTTCACGGTGTGTATTATATGCTGGATATATTGTATGATGTTGTTTACTTGGTTTCAGGATTGCAGGTACATGACATCGACTCCACCTAGTTTCATAGGTTTGAGCGTGTCGATCCAACGGTTAAGTTGAACGGGAGATAGTAGCTAAGTAACATGTGTCAAGTCTATGCCCTAGCCTTAGTGTGTCATCAGTTGTGTGTGTCGAGTTATAATTTGTCTTGTTTTAATGTTATTTATTTATGAAGGATTATTGATTTGGAAATAGATACTTAGAATAATTACATTTAAATCATGTTGATGATTATTTAATTTAAATAATGCAATGTGGATAAAAGTTTATACTTAAATTAATTAATTATATTTAGTTTATTTAATTAATTAAATTTGATCCAAGGGGTTGAATTTAGTTATTAAATAATTTAATTAATTAATTAAACGTGATGCAAGAGAATGAAAGGAAATAAAAGAATTAGAATTAATTTTGGAATTTAATTCCAACGTGTGAGAATTAAATTAGAAATTGTAATTAAATGTTTATTTGGGAAATTGGTTGCAACTTTGAAAATTAATTTATTATTTGAAATTGCATTTTAAATTGAAAGTGGGTTTTTGAAAAGTGAAATTGAAATTAAAATTGAAATTTGAAATTGAAAATTGAAATTGAAATTGAAATATCTAATTTGCTTGCAATGTGAATTAGGGTTGTAAATTGAAATTGAAATATCTAATTTGCATGTAATGTGAATTAGGGTTGTATTAGGTATTTTTGATTTATAAAGAATACATGTTTTAATTTTAGGGGAGAAAGTTTTTAGAAAAATACATTTTTACAGCAGGGAAGATATTTTGGAAAATTGGCACAAGGGTTTGAAAAAAGTTTGATTGTAGAATTGATTGAAGGAAAGATTGTTTGCATTTGTTGGATTTTGGATTGGATTCTTTGGAGGATTGAAGAAAATTCAAGAAAATCTTTGGAGGAGGCTTGCATCAGAAATCCATCTCTTCCTGTAGCTTCTTGTACCAGGGTTTCCTCTTTGTGTTTTATTGTTCTTGATTGTTTTCTTTAAAATAGTAATGATTAAAGATTTGTTTGTTAAATCTATTTTAGAAAATAAATTTGATATTAGAAGAAAGGATTTAAATAAATTTACAGCCTTTGCTTGTAAAAATTCTTGAGTGAAAATTGTGAAAACCTTAGTTGAATTTAAATTATTTGGAGAAATTGATTTTATTGTTATTGAAATTAAACATAGAGATTGAACAAGGCATTTAGAATGTTTTTAGAAAATGAAACCTTCTGTTTATTATCAAAAAACGGATTTTAAAATCTGCAGTATAATTATATTTTCATGGTAAAATGGTCTGATTGCGTCGCTTATAACTTTACTTTCACAAACTGGGTTTTCAATAAATTTAAAGGGTTTTTGCATTTTGCAATTTTCTTACCCTTGTCCAAAAATCGTAAATACCCAGATCGTATTTTTTGAGTTATGCTTAAAACATGAGGCTGCTATTAGGTTATTTTTCCCATGGCTATTCTGAAAATAAAATAATAATAAATTGATATTTATAAATATTAATATTTTATGTATTGTTATTATAATATTAAAATATTATTTAATAATATTTTATATTATAATTTATAATACTAAAGTATTATATTTATTTATATTATTTTAAATAAAATTTGTATATTAGATTAATGGAATTAAAATTATAAACATATGAGAAATTATTGTTATTTTAAAATGGCTTGTTAAAGTTTAATTGAAAGAGTTAAATATTTGATTTAAAAAATGCAATATATTATTGAATAGAGATTTAAAATTGGATTGATTATTGTATATGGAAAATGGATAGAGAAACAATATGTTATTATATTAAAGTGATTGAATGTGTTGAATAGAAAATTGAATGAGATGTAAGATTTGGTTAGGAAATGAAAAGAGTTACTTGCATGGATTTGTGTCAATTTAAAAGTAAATTAAGAAGTTGTTTTATTGATGAAGCAATCAATTATGTTATTTATTAATTTCTATTTAGATTAATTGAATCATTGTGATTGGATTATGAAAGAGATATGGATTTAGTATATCCAAAAGTAGTATCTTCCTCATGCTTATCTTAAAGGATTTAATTCTTTGTATTCAGTAAAGGGAAGTAAGTTTAATTATTTTTAGATTTCCAATAATGAAAAGGGAAATAGGGGTTATGATTATTTTAGATGATCTACTTATCATGTCTTTGACTTTGTCAACACTACCTATTGAATGAGTATGGATTTAGGAAATCCAAATATTAGATTTGATTGATGATTTGAATGCTTTTGTTGCTATGTCGTCAAGTTGTATTGTTGGTTTTGGGATTTAGTGTTAGTCCTAAATTATAAGTCTTCCAGAAGAACTTAGAGGATAAGGGTTGTTGAATCTTTATGCCATCCAGTTGTTTTCCCTTGGGTAGTGCATGTTCAATTTTACCCGGTTTTCATGAACGGGGATGTTTGCACCTCCTTGGTTTAGGAGTGGATTATGAGATCCGTGTCTCCTTGTATGGAGTGACCTTGTTATGTGGTTTCATCTTGTTGCCTCTTGTGAAAGGAGTGGATTATGTGTTATTGCCTCCAAGATGTTTGGAGTGAGATCTTTTGTACCTCCTGTGAAAGGAGTGGACTATGTGTTGTTGCCTTCAAGATGTTTGGAGTGAGATCTTTTGTACCTCCTGTGAAAGGAGTGGACTATGTGTTTGTTGCCTCCAAGATGTATGGAGTGAGTTCTATTATTTGTATCCTCTTTGTGTTGGAGTGGATTATGATGCCTAGTTGGTATGTACTTGTGGTTCCCTTAGTGGATTGTTTGGATGTGTGTTGTCGAATAGAAGAGTGGCTTCTATTAGGCACCAGAGCCCAAAGAGGTAAATTGGATAACCTTCAGGAGTGATTTAAACAAGTGATAATTAAAATAATGTACTTAGAAGATTAGGATTAACTTCACATTAATCAAAATAATTTAATCCTCACTCATAGACGTAAGGGCTTGTTTAGACTTGGGATGAGTGAGAAGGTCTGGAATGGCAAGATCAACTATTTAGTTATTGTGAGAGGTAGTTGATTCCGCATGAGTGAGTATGAGTGTCGAGATTCGGTTGAGGCCACCAGGATTACTTGTGCCGGAGCCTATGAAGAATGCCTAGAGGAGATCTCATGACAAACCTTTCGATGACACTCTATCTATGACAACTGTTGTTAATTATTTTGTGTATATGGTTATTTGAACATACTTGATCTAATTTATATCTGGAAGCAATGTGACCTATGTCAGTGATGTTGGAGTTGTACTTGTATTGTACTTGATTTGTACTTATGTTGTATTTGAGTTGTACTTGTTAATTCATTTGGTTGGTTATAACAGTTTGAGTCAGTATGAGTCTGCCTTTGGTTAGAGGTAGTAGAATCTTTGTCCATGTTACTTTGTTACTATCTCCTAGCATGGGGGGTGGGCCTTCAAGTACCACATTGGTAGGGTGGAACATGCACCAAAACCGTTGGGTCCCCATCAATCTTCAGTACTTGGTAGCGAGACATCCTGATGGACAGCTCATGGTTCTTGTTGTAATTTCTTGCATTGTAATATTTTAACTTGTATAAGTTATTTTATCTCTCTTATATTTATGAGGTGAAATTTTGTATTTGTAATCTTTTGTACTATTGCCTCATTCTAGGAATGAGTGATGTATCTATTGGATTAAGATAATGTTTATGAGATTGTATCTTGGTTGATTATCTTATTATGTTATGTGGTATTCTTATGATGTATGATGTTTATTTCATAAAGTACATAAGGCTATGGTTATATGTAATATGTATGTGTGGGTTTAAGTAATCCTAACCTTGTAGCCTTAGAGGTTGTTGTTAACTAGTAAGTGAATGTGTATGTTAAATGCACTTTATAAAAAAAAAATTGGTTCGCTTATGATGTTAATTGCAACTTCCTTTAAGGTTATTTGGCGGGGCATTACAATGCAACTTATCTATGCATATTATGTATCGTAAATCAATTGAAGACTTTATAGAGAGATAAATAAATATATATATATATATATATATTGACATATAAAGTTTGATATTAGAAAGAGACCACTTCCGCTTTGCAATTAAATGATAATGAAGTTAGTGAATTGGTATATTAAATTAAATGAAAAGAGTTCTATTTGCTTAGTATATAATTCAGACAAATATATGTGGATGATAGAAGAACTTAAGTTGATATTCTTTTAAAATGTTGTCTTTGTCGTGTTCTCCAATAATTGAATTGTAGATTGGTTGAACGATATCATCAAAAATTGAGTATTATTATGTGAATGGTTTATTAAGTAAAGTTAGTGATTATGTAATGAGTTTAGAAAAAGTGTTATAATGTATCCCATGGATGTTTTGTTTATTGTTGTTTTAGTATTGGTTATTGTGGTTGGTTGATATTGAGTTGATTTCGATTATTGTTTTATGGAGGGAGTCTTTGTGCTAAGTGGTCAACGGTGGTCTTCCGAAGGCTTGGGGGAAATAGGTTGAGTTTTGGTTTCACGTTTTTGGTCATTTTGAAAGTGGATTGACCTTGTATTTGAATTGTGTTCATGAAGGTTTTAGCCATGCACTTCTTAGTCATCATTATGGTTTATTTTTGTGTGCGAGAGGGTTCAAGCCTGGCTTTATGTGTACGCACATGTGATTTGTGATTTTGTGCATATGGCTTTACCGATTGGATATGTTTGGGGCCTCTAGTTGTTAGTAGGGGGAGTGGCTCTCAATGGGGCTCGACACCCAAAGTGGTGTGCAGGGTAACTCATTGAGAGTTACTTTAATAAGTGATAATCTAAAATGAATTAGGGGTTGGGTAGTTCACATTAATCAAGATAATGGTATGCCTCATTCATGGCTCGAGTGCTCGTTTAGGTTTGAGATGAGTGGGAAGGCCTGAAATGACAAAATCAAATTACTTGTCCTCTTGAAAGGTAGGTTGATCCTGCATGAGTTTGTATGGGGGTCGGCGATCGGTAGAGGTTGTTAGGGTAACTCAGGATGGGGGTTAGTAGCCTAGGAAGATTTGTCAGGGTAACTCATAGCAAGATATGTGATGACACTCCTTATAGAAACCTACCATACCCTTGTTTTGTGTTCCCCTTTTTTGTTTGCGTACCTCTAGAAATGGAGTCACTTCAATGTGAATTTTGTGGTACTTTGTATGTTGGAGTCATGTCAGCCCTTTTGTGTCATGCTATTATTTTCTTGTCTGCTTTGGTGGTGGGACCTTATCGTTATCTCCTAGCACGGGGGGGTGGACCTTAGGGTTCCACATGGTTGGGTGGAACGTGCTATGCACTCCATTGGGTTCCCAGTTGATGTTCGTGAGCATGGATGTGGTACCTTATGTAGAGTTTCTAGATCTTGTACCAAACTTGAAGATAGCATTGATGTTATGTAATGTAATCATTTAAGTTGTATCTTATCATGTATTTGATGTTTCCCTCCCACTGTTATAAGGGAAGCTTGATGTAAACTTGTAAACAGTGTAATGATCTACCCCCTGTATGGGAAGTTGTATATGTATTCATTGGTCTGTATTCTATGCACTTGAATGGTGTTGTATTTGTGGAAACATATATATTTAATTCTTCTAATTCAGTGGATGTAAATGAACCCTTGTTATTAGTTATTTTATGATGTATGTTTAGCTTGGATAATTGATATATTATTAATGCAGTCATGATACCCTAAAGGACATAGTTAGTGCTTATGTACGTGTAGTTTACATTCTATGTAATTGATAGTATGATCTTTATGTTGATTCAATTTTTTAAAACAAATTGTGTCATAATTGTTAGTGAGATGTGTTGTCTTTTGGGGTTTCATGGTGGGGCGTTACACATAATATTTTAGATATATATTTGTGATAAAGTATGAGTTGCACGAAAAAAATCAAGGGTGGATTTAGTAATAAAAATGGAAAAGCTAACGAAATGTAGTGGTTTTATCTAGTTATGATTTTAGAAGTTCTCTATTATATTTATGAAATAACCAATAGAAATTTTCTAATTTGTAACTAAATAATTAAATGTAGGGATTTATAAATTTTTTATTTATTTTTAAAGGATAAGATATCGGTGACAAAAAATTCGAATAAGACTTGTCAAATTAATACATTTATTTTAAGAAACTTAACAATAGGCCAAACTAGTGGGGATAATTAATCATTAGTTTACCTACTTTTATAACCTTTATAAAAATAAATAAATAAATACCCAAATATTGAATTAAAATTATTTCCCTTGAATTAAATGGATAAAGTAACAGTCATTGAAAATAAAATTAGTATTATTTAATTTAAATAGTTAGAAAGTATAGAATAATTAAAATTATTGTCATAAGCATAACATGAACATTTAAAAATGTCAAGAAGGTTTCATTTATGCAAGTTCATTTTGTAAAGGATTTTAGAGTTTAACTTGAATAGTATTAGCATGTTGAAAAAAATTGGTAGTTGTGTATGGTTTAGATTGAATAAATTTTAGGGCATGACATATAAACCACTTAAAATTTATATCATATAATTTTTACATATATACACACACACCCACAAACACATATAATTGCTACACACACATATTTCTAGCCTAAAAGTGATATATGGGACGATTGACACACTACACCAAATTCTACTATTAGATCCCCCTAGATTGTTTGAAGACCAACCCATCAACTAGATCAAACACTATATAAATTATTTGAAAAATCCTAAAGAGGAACACATGATAATATCATGATGGAAAAGAGATTGGATTTCTTAAGTTGTGTTTGCGATCGCGCCCAACAAAAACTTGGAAGAGAAACTAAGGCCTTCAAAATATAGTCGAAGGTGGAAGAGAACATGATACACACAACCATTGGAGAGAAGCATCTTCTCCAAGACCACATCCATAATGGAACATTAATGGATAAGTTCTTGTATAATATAGTCAAAATTTCTGGTGATTTGAATCAGGGACGAACTACGATAATCAGATTCATCATCCCAAGCTACTAAGCCAAGGAAACTAACACACCATCCAATCTAAGTAGAGACCAAGGGAGGGACTAGCTAGGGATGCCATATGAATTTCCACTACAAGGAAAGATGGGAAAATGAAGTAGTCCATCACCTTAATGTGAGAGGGGATCCAACAAAATAAAATGGAAACATATGCCTTTTTCATGGCCCATTATGATAATATTTTCACCCTGACATAAATTGAGCATTTGCAAGAGATAATTGAGGCTTTGCAAACCCTCTTCCTGTCTAAAATAGGGACAAGACATGTAAATAACGTTGTACCTATTCTATTTTCTTATATGATTTAAATCAAGGTGGCCCATGTCATAAATTTTACCTAAAAAATAAAAATATATCTATATATGTGTGTATGTATGTGTGTCTACAATATATATATGTGTGTGTGTGTGTATAAAATATAATTTATTAATATTAAAATCATTTTTTAATGTAATTTTTTTGACAATGTGTTGTTTCCTTGCTCCAACTACCACAAAAATGACCTGCGTTGACACATCATTGTCCTCAAAAAATCCATTTTATGTGCATTGATTTTTTATTAGGGGATTGTTTCCCACAATATTTTCACCATTTTCAGCAATTGTCATCATGCATCTAAATATATTAGATATAGATATAGTATATGTATTATATAAAGAGAACATTGAATTTATAACAATCGTTAAAATTGAAACCCCATAAAGGTGACATATACAAGTTATATAGTACCATTGATATATATTAATGAATATGTATGTTGTTATGTCGTTGATAATCAAAATGTATGTTGTTGTGTTTAGTTGGCAATCAAAATGACACAAATATATATGTAGTTTCATGAATTAAACCCGTAAGAAATGATAACCTTGAATTTACAATAATGGTAAAAATTGGAACCCCACAAAGTAAACATGAGTATATACAAATTATAAATGAAACCATCAACCATATGTATTTGTGTATGTATATATGCATGTATATATATATATGTATATAATATATATACATATATATTAGTATTTATATAAACATATATGTGTATATATATGTACATACATATACATATAAATGTACATATATGTTTATATACATATGTATATATATGTATGTATGTATATACATGTATATATATACATATATATACATACATGTACATACATACATGCATACCTATATATATGTATATACATACATACACATATGTATGTATATGTATGTATGTACATATATATGTATATACATGTATGTATATATACATACATAAATATATATATATATATATATATATATATATATATATATATATATTATATATATATGATGAATGTGTAGGGTGGTTTGTTCAATTGGTAAGTGAAATGCCACAAATATATACATAGTTTCATGAATATAAATGGGGGTTTTAGGAACTAAGCAAAATGAAAGAAATAGATACACATTTTTCTAAATATAAAGGGTTTTTTTTTAACTAAACCCGTAAGAAAAGCAAACCCTAAATTTAGAAGACTGTTTAACTTTGGAATAAATATTTAATTAAACTTGTAAAAAAATTACACAATTTCATGAATAAAAAATGGATTTTTTATAATTAAACCCTAAATAATGAGGGTATCATATTATACACGCTCTATTGATTATAAGACCCTAAAAAGAGCTATGGGGTCATGAAAATCAAATCGTAGACATATTGCACAGTGATGGGAGAAAGATATGATTACGGGAACATAACAGATTCAAGAGTATCATTTTCTACAAAATGAAAGGGTAAATGACAACTTGATGTTACCTAAAACCATGGAGAGTATCTCATAGCATATCACATGATGGAGATAGTAGCTATCCAAGAGCGAGGATGATGAAAAATGATGAAAAAAAGTATGGGAAATAAGCCTCTAATCACACAAATTCATGAATAAAAATGAGGGTTTTAGAATTAAATCATAAATAATAATAGTAGTAGATTATACACACTTTTTTTACTATATTATCGTAAAAGGGCAATGGGGTCATGAGAATGAAACCCTAGATGGATTGCATAATGATGGGAGAAATATTAGATTACTAGAGCATAGTAGATTCATGAGTACCATTGTTTATAAATTAAAAGGAGAAACGATAGATTGATGTTACCTAAAGCTATCGATTATCGCACATGCATATCACATGATGGAGATTGTAGCTAGTTGAGAATGATGCATGATGAAAAATGAGAAAATGGTGAAAAAAGAGTGAGTAATAATCCCCTAATCAGACCTCAATGAGTATTAACTGGCTTTATTGAGGAGTGTGGTTTATGTCAATGCACATCATTGATGTGGCGATTGGAATAGGGAACAACACATCGTCAAAATTTTTACATAGAAAAATGATTTTAATATATCAGTAAATGAGCGGTATAAGTTAATTTAGTAAAAATATGTGTATCAATATAATTATTAATATGATTTTTTTTTTAAAATTTTATGATGGTGAAAGTGCACAGCTATTAGGGAAATAATGAATATGTATCAGACATCATTTCTAAATGACCAATTTTGATTTGTGTACACATAACAAATCCTTTTGTGTTTGTTGTAACTACCCAAAAGTTGAAACAATAGATTTAAGATCTTAAGTCACATACAAGGAAACTCAAAAAAAAATCATTGAAACCATTTAAGAACTTAGGGTACGTGAAGTTAGGGTGGGTGACTACTGGGTCCTTTCCCCTAAGATTATAAGTATAATTTTTAACTGAGTTTAGATTTGTTTATGTAATCTTAACCTTTAAATTTCTAAAAGTAAATTTAATCATAGGTTCAAGACAACTTAATTCAAATAAGTCGTTATTCACTTACTAAAGTGTAAATTTATTTTTAGGGTTTTATATCAAACATAAATCATTTTTGTAACCCATTTATATTGGGAGCATGAATAATCTAAAGTACAATCTTGATTGTATCCCTTATATTGCACCTCTAGGAGCTTTGAACCTTAGTAGATGGAAAATTCAAGAAATATTGTAATACCCCTCCATTTTGCTTCTTGTTCGGTTTGCTTTATGCCATGTTTGGTTGCAACTACTTTGATACTGGATACATTTTGTTATGATGTTTTGATCGCTACTATTGAGCGATAACTATTATTGTGGGATGTGGTTATCTGATTATTGTTTCACATGCACTATGGATTAATGATGTTGTAGAGTTAGCATGAGATGCTATTATGAGATTATTGGAATTATGATGGAATTGTTAGTTTTGATGAGTGTATAGGTGAAGAGGACGGGTTCGCATCACTCGCTTGCGAGCGCCCTGCGAATCCGTGATTTCTTCTTCACGGTGTGTATTATATGCTGGATATATTGTATGATGTTGTTTACTTGGTTTCAGGATTGCAGGTACATGACATCGACTCCACCTGGTTTCACAGGTTTGAGCGTGTTGATCCAACGGTTAAGTTGAATGGGAGATAGTAGCTAGGTAACATGTGTCAAGTCCATGCCCTAACTTTAGTGTGTCGTTAGCCTTGGTTTTTGAGTCATAGTTTACCTAATTTTAATATTATTTGATTCTAAAAGGTGTGTATTTATTTAATCAATTTTTACAATTATTGCATGAAATCATGTTGATGGTTATTTAATTAAAATTATATTTTGTTGATTGAAAGTATTATTTAAATTAATTGATTAAATTTAATTATTTAATTGATTAAATTTAATTATTTAATTGATTAAATTTAATTATTTAATTAATTAAATTTAATCCAAATGATGAATTTAGTTATTAAATAATTAGATTAATTAATTAAATGTGATGCAAGAAAATGAAAGGAAATAAAAGAATTAAAATTAATTTTGGAATTTAATTTCAACTTGTGGGAATTAAATTAGAAATTGTAATTAAATGTTTATTTGGAAAATTAGTTGCAACTTTGGAAATTAATTTATTATTTGAAATTGCATTTTAATTTGAAAGTGGGTTTTCGAAAATTGAAATTGAAATTGAAATTGAAATTAATATATAATTTTCAACTTTGCATGCAATGTGAATTAGGGTTGTATTAGGTATTTTGATAAATAAGGAATGCATGTTTTAATTTTGGGGGAGATAAGTTTTTGGGAAAATTCATTTTTACAAGAGAGAAGAATTTTTGGAAAAATTTGCACAGAGAAGGGTTTGAAGAAAGTTTTGATTGTAGAATTGATTGGAGGAAATATTGTTTGCATTTGTTGGGTTTTGGATTGGATTCGTTGGATGATTGAAGAAAATTCGGGAGATCTTTGGAGGAGGCTTGCATCAAAAATTCATCTTTTCCTGTAGCTTCTTGAACCAGGTTTTTCCTCTGTGTTTTTTTTATTGTTCTTGGTTACTTTTAAAATAGTAGTGATTTAAGATTTGTTTAATAAATCTATTTTAGAAAAGAAATTTGTTAGTAGAAAAAAAGAAATAAATAAATTTAAAGCTTTTGTTTTCTGTGAAAATTCTTCAGTAAAATTGTGAAAACCTTAGTAGAATTTAACTTATTTGAGGAAATGGATTGTTTTGTTATTTGAATCAAACCTAGAGGTTGAGCAACATAGTAGATCTGTTTTGAAAAATTTCAAACCTCTATAAAAAATCAAATTCATTTTGAAAACCCTCTGTAGAAATTAGGTGGAGAAACCTTAAGGATTTAGAAACTTATGGTTTTTAATTTAGATCCTTTTTGTTTTATTGTTCTTTTATTGTTCATGAATTCGAGAAAATAATTTAGAAATCAGTTTTTTTTTAAAGCTTTTGTGAAATTTGGATCTTTTGGAAAAGTTTTACAATTTCACATGTAAGTGAACAGTTACACAAAATCTCCCCCAATTTGTTTATAAAATTATATTCATTTTTTTTTTATATATATAACACATATATATAATGTTTATAGTTTTTATAAAATTTTGGATTAAATCTTCTATCGCCGCCGTATGGCCGACGATTTTCTGTGTAAAAAAAAAATATGATTTCCGTTTTAAAAAAAAAAACTAGGTTAAGCAAATTTATTTTCATTCGTTGTTTTTTGGTTGGTCGCATGAATTTTGCTGGGGGTGCTATTCACACCCCACTGCCCCCCTTGTATGGAGGGTGCAACTGCCTCCAAAGGTAGCGCCCTCCATTGTATGGAGGGAGTGTTGTCTTTGAAGGCAGCGCAACCCCCATGGGGAGGTCGCCGCTAGTGCAGGTAATGGGGCGGGGGTTTGGCCACAGCCGACCCCTCCCCAAACCCTTTTGGAAATTTTGTTAGTTTATTAAATTTTTTTCACTGTTTCTGAACAGTGGCGTCCGCCTTAGGTAAATGAAAAGGGGGTTAGATATTGGTTTTTTAATAATATATAAATATGGCATATATATTATATATATAGCATATATATATATTGTATATATATACGTCATATTTAATATATTATATTGGGATTTAAATGATTTGTTTAGTCAGTAATAATCGATAATATATATTTATTATATAGATATAGTTATATACATTAAAATATATGTGAGATTGCATTATAGGAATAGTTAAAAATAAAATAAAAATGAATGTTTATTTAAGAAATGCGAATAATGGTGTACATGGAAATATTGCATGTGTAAATAGCATGAGCAAATATATTTAAATATATAGTTTAATATTTTCTCTCATTTTAGTTAGATGCATGTAATTTAGTATTGCATGGAGATTTTAAAAGATAAGTTTTGAATGCATAATCAAATAGTTATGAAAAAAAAGAGAGGATATTTTACAAATTGAAGATATTCATGTTTTTTAAATAGAGAATTGAAAAGATATAGATTTTGGATAGAAAATTGAATATAGTATTTGCAATAGTTTTGTTGTATTAGAAGTAAATTTAGGAAATGATTATATTGAAAAAGGCAAATATTTATTATGTTTTATTTATTTCCATAGAGCAATTTAATCGTTGTGATTGGAATATTAAAGAATATATATAATTAAATTTATTAATATATATATTTGGTGTATATATAATATGGAACATATATATATATATTAAGTGTAAATTCATTATCGTATTTTATTTTAATAAGATGCATGCAATATATTATTGAATAGAGATTTAAAAATGGATTGATTAGTGTATATGGGTAAATGGATAGAGAAATGATATTTTATTATATTAAAGTGATTGCATGTTCTAAATAGAAAATTGAATGAGATGTAAGATTTGGTTAGGAAATGGAAAGAGTTTACTTGCATGGATTTGTGTCGATTTAAAAGTAAATTAAGAAGTTGTTTATATTGATGAGGCAAATAGCTATTTTAATTTATTTTATTTCTATTAGAGCAATTAATTTATTGTGAATGAAATATGAAACAGATATGGATATAGAATATCCAAAAATAGTAATTTTCTCGTGATTGCCTTAAATGTTCTAGTTTCTCTGTATTTCGTAAGGGGATGTAAGTTTAAATTGTTTAAGACTTCCTATAATGGAAATAGAAATATGGGTATATGATTATTTGAGTTAAACCTGTAAATGTGTCATTGACCTTGTTAATGTTACCTAATGATTGAAGATGGATTTAGGAAATCCAAATATTAGATTTGATTAACAACTTGAATGCTTTTGTAGCTATGTCGTCATGTTGTGTTTTGGGATATGGGATTATGTGTTAGTCCAAAATTATAAGTCTTCCAGAAGATCTTAGAGGATGAGGGTTGCCAAATCTTTATGTCAACCAGTTGTTTTCTCCCTTGGGTAGTGCATGGTGTCTATTTAGTATTTACCCGGTTTCCACGAACGGGGATGTTTTGTACCTCCTGTGAAAGGAGTGGACTATGTGTTTGTTGCCTCCAAGATGTTTGGAGTGAGTTCTATCTTTTGGTTTCCTCATTGTGTTGGAGTGGATTATGATGCCTAGTTGGTATGCACTTGTGTTTCCCTTGGTGGATTGTTTGGGTGTGTGTTGTCGAATAGAAGAGTGGCTTCTGTTAGGCGTCAGAGCCCAAAGAGGTAAACTCGGTAACCTTCAGAAGTGAGTTAATCAAGTGATAATTAAATTAATGTACTTAGATGATTATGATGCCTTCCACACTAATCAAGATAATTTAATCCTCACTCATAGACACAAGGGCTCATTTAGACTTGGGATGAGTGAGAAGGCTTGAAATGGAATAGTCATCTATCTTGTCAGTACGAGAGGTATTTGATGCCGCATGAGTGAGCATGGGGGCCGGGATTCGGTTGAGACCACCAGGATTACCGGAGCCTATGAAGGATGCCCAGAGGAGATCTCATGACTACTATGCGATGACACTCTATCTATGACAACTGTTGTTAATTTTTTTATGTGTATGGTTCTCTGAACATACTTGATCTATTTTATGTCTGGAAGCAATGTGACCTATGTCAGTGATGTGAATGTTGTATTGGATTTGTACTTGTTTATGGCATTTGTTTGGTTATGTCAGTATGAGTCTGTCTTTGGTTAGTGGTTGTAGATCTTTGTCCATGTTACATTGTTACTATCTCCTAGCATGGGGGGTGGGCCTTCGGGTACCACTTGGTTGGGTGGAACATGCACTGTACACCATTGGGTCCCCATCTATCTTCAGTACTTGGTGGCGAGACATCCAGATGGACAACTCGAGTTCTTGTGTTATTCTTGCTTTGTAATATTTCATTTTGTATAAGTTATTTATCCCTCTTTTTTTATGAGGTGGAGTTATGTAATTGTAATACATTTGTACTATTGTCTCATTCTGGGAATGAGTGATGTAACTATTGGATTAAGATAATGATTATGAGATTATATCTTGGATGTTTATTTTATTATGTTATGTGGTATCCTTATGATGTATGATGTTTATTTCATAAAGTATATAATGCTATGGTTATATGTAATATGTATGTGTGGGTTTAAGTAATCCTAACCTTGTATCCTTAGAGGTTGTTGTTAATTAGTAAGTGAATGTGTATGTCAAATGCACTTTTTTAAAAAAAAATTGGTTCGATTAAGACGTTAATTGCAACTTCCTTTAGGGTTACTTGGCGGGGCATTACAAATATACTATCATAACCAATTGTGCTCAACCAATTAAAATATAACCCTTTGTCAAATATTCAAATTTAAATGCTAGGAAGTTGTGCAAAAGGGAAAATTCATGAGTCATTTAGAAGAAAAATATACATCAACTAGAGAATTATCACTCCCAAAGCATTACAAGTGCATTGCAACATCATTTACAATTGTAAGGATAGGTACACAAGAATTAATATTCTACCTAACATGTGATGCAAGAGGATTTCGAGTGTAAGAGTAAACTTGCATCAACCAAAAATATTTTATTTAAAATTTGTTTCTTTTGTAGGAACTTTACTAATTTTCCAACTATTGTGTGATACTGTGAGTCAAGTTTTAGGCACTACATCTCATCACACTTATGTTGTTATAGGTTGAAAGCTCCATATCTATAATTATGAGTTTAGTCAATCTACAATGACACTACAAGACACTATAATTTATCATCATTAGTTATAGTTGATAACATAGATTACACCACGCATTTAAAATATTTCATCCAATTTTTATCTTCTCTTAATCACCACATGCATATTTTCTATTTGAGGAGTTAGTTGGGGTCAATATTGTGCTATTCATAATATAAAGGTAACTCACTTGAACAATATAACAAGTATTTTAAACTTGTGATGATTCTTAAAATTTCCTACTTCATTATAGGTTCTAAAAGGAGGTCATATATGATATTGCATTAAATTTAGTGACTTCTAGTTCAAAGTATGTTGGAAATGATAGTGTTACACATCACTAATAAACGTGCATGTTACATAAGGATGATGTGTTAACTTCCAAGGTTTGTCAATCAAAGAAGTATTTATTTTTTGGGACTTTTATCTTTACCACATTAATATATGAGAGTGTATCATGTTTCAACCCACCACACTTCATCTCTATATTTTCCATATATAGAGTGGTCCAATATGATGTAAGGATATAAATAAACAAAGATATACAAAGAGAATGAGAGAGAAAGTCAATAAAGGAAAGAAGGAAGAAATATAGAAAGAGTGATTGCAAAATCTAGTTTGTAATTAAAAGGCTAATTCCTAGCATTTAGTCTATCTCTTATGTGATTATGTTAACCAAACAAAATCATTCTTTACATATTGTTTATGTTTATTTTTGTTGTGTTTCTAATAAAGCTTAGATTTGAAAGTTCTATTGTCTATAAGGTTATATAGTCCTTAGTTGGACCCTTTGATCTTGATTGCATTACCATGCCTTTAAACTTGGTAAACAATGTCGAATTGGTATAAAGAGCCTAACTATTATTAAGACAAGACATAGATTCTCTCTTCTTGATATCAAGTTCTATTGGTTCTTTTGAGCACCATCCAACCCCAAGTACACAAAGGAAAATAAGTTTTTAGATATAAATAATTCTCTATTCAAGGCCATAAATCTAGGTTCAAGGTTGAATAATAGGTTCAAAGCTACAATTTTCCAAATTAGGGTCACATGTGCAATATTGAACCTTGACATAGTACAGGATATGTCCCAATTTGTTGAAGCTCCTGATGGGCCTAGGGAATTGATAGTTTTCTTCCTTTTAGTTTATGTCTTTTAACATTTCAAGCTGCTTATCTCACAGACAGTCATGAACCTTTTTTTTTATGCCTTCTATGCATCCTAAACTAGACTTTACCATGTGGGAATATAATTATGATACAATGATGTTTGCGTGGATAAATGTGTTTGTTTATGAAATTCATTATGATTCTGTGTTTAATTTATGATTTTTAATAGTGTGTATACTTTAGATAAAACTAATCTATTGCAATCAAATGAATTGTAACCCATAGCAACTAAGAGCTCATCCTACAACCAAAGGATTCCAAGCAAATTATAGGGGAGAGTCTAGAACATTGAGAATGTGATAGTTACATAAAACAATGGAAGCGATAATTAAAGTGGTCAATCATGATTCACCAAATCATCTAATAAGATAACAGGAGGAAGAAGAAGCTTGTGTTGATAAGGAAGCCAACGTGACAGTTTTCACAAAGCACGTCTCTATCAAACCATTAGGGCAAAGTTTCAAATCTATTTGTTTTTTTTCTGTGTTTTTCAATTATAGTTTCAGTTGCAAAGACTAGTGCTCTCCCTATTTTGAACGAGAGTGGAAATATGAATTTAGTTTTCTATTTTTAGTCCTTGTATAAAGAAAATTCCTCCCGAGCGATGGTTGAGGAGTAGATCTAGTTAGAGAATATATGTTTGGATAGTTCCAGTTTTGTTTCATAAACAATAATCTATTGTTAGTTTTTTTTTATTCAGTTGTAATGGATATGCACTCATGAATGGGAGATTTGTGAATATTCTTGTCATGTTGTGAGAGTTTAGTTATATGCAATAAAGATTTTCTATTTTACTATTATGATTAGTTGATTCAAGTAGCACATAGTTTATTTTTCTTGCGAGTACAACAACTCGAGAAAGGGACACTCAAGGTATTGTTCACCCTCCTTAATTTATTTTATTAGATTAGAAGATTACATTATTGCATTCATTTCAAGTAGATTCTTAATTACATGTACATGAATCATATCTTGCATTATGAATTATACTATATGAAGTTTCTTTGAGCTGTTCTCCAAAGAGGTCAAAAAGTTAGAAGTAAGAGTCAATAGTATTAGTGAATTGCAAAGTTCAGGTTTAGCAGTTAATAGTTGTAGTGTTAAGTTGAAGGTACCCATATCATCAGTAGTAGATAGAGTTATTTCCCCTATTTTGTAAGTTAATTCTTTATTTACTTTTCCAACCTTTACGGTTTTCTTGTACATATGTAAACCACCTATACTCACTGATATAGGCAGTGTAGATTCCATGAATGCACATAAAATGCTAGCATCATCAAAATATTATGAAGCTTTGGTTGACAATTAAATGAAGTCTTTGCAAGGGTTTATAGAACTGTTTAGCTAGGAAATCCTCCTCTGAATTGTGTGTCTAGCACCAAGTTGACTGAGCATTAGAAAGGCCTCACAATTTTTGCATTGTCGCTAGGGATGGTACTACATCTAGGTTTCTCTTGTTTAATTTCAAGATTTCATAGTTTAAATGTTTTAATTTCAGCATTAGGATAATTAGGTTTTAATCAATCAACATAAAAACATTTTAATAATAATGTGTAGGAGCATATGATTGAAAGAGTTACAACTATTGTATGTGGAGGTGGCGAGATGCTCTAGGAAGATTTCTCCCCTCAACACATGAAGCTTTAGAGGATACTAGTGATCAAAGTGAACAGAGCGAGGGTATTCTTGAATAATAATCGTCCCTGACACCAATATCCACATCAAATACAACGGAGAATTCCCATACACAAATCATCACCATGGGTGATGCTGTGGTGGAAGACCCACCAGAGTATGTGACTTTTGAGTTCCCATTGCCAACCAAGAGAGCAACTGCCTGAAGAACATATTGCCTTTAGTATTACCTATCTTCTATCGATTGGTCATAGAGGATCTAGATACCTTCCTTTTTGAGTTTTATGTGTTATGTAGAATTTATGATTATACTACTGATGCATATAGGTGCAAATTGTTTCCAAAAACATTGAAAGATGTTGCTCTGAGGTGGTTTATGGGTTTAGGATGAGATGTTCCAAATTGGAATTCCACGAAGACAAAGTTCCTAGAAAAGTACTAGGATTATTGTAGAGGCATAGACAAAAAGAGGGATGATATCTTTAGGATGTCACAAAAGAAAGATGAATCTTTGGAAAACTATATGGAAAGGTTTTAGTTTTGTCTTAAGAAAACCCCACAAGAACAGACTCTTTGACAAGTCTTTAAAATTGATATTCTTGAGGGGGATTAATGAGGATTACTCGGATGCACTTAACCGAGCATTGGGGCAGGAGATATTTCTCAAGCACCATTTGAGGAAATCTACAAAGAATGTAAGAACTACTCAAGGTCTTTCACTAAGAAAGTTAGCGAACACATGACATCTTCCATTAGAAAACCATCCAATGGAGTCTCTAGAGTTGAATTGAGTAATCTTATGTCAAATATGAAAGAGGATATTATCAGCCATCTTGCTACACAATTAGAAACCCTCCATATAAAAAAAAATCAAGAAGAGGTAGAAGAAACTCTTATAGAATACTCCCCACATTGTAGATAGAGGAGGACTAATTGCAAATGTAATAAGGTGTCAAGTATTTCTGAAGATAAACAAGGTACAATAGACTTACATACAATGGAAGGTGAAGATGGACAATTCTTCTACATATCTCAAACAAAACTGTGGCAACCAAGATAATTATGACTCAAGATCCTTTGAACTACAACATGTCTTTTCCTAGTAATAATGAAAATCTTCCTAGTTGGAACCCTCAGTCTTGGTCTGATATGAAAAACCAACAATGGTCAATGCCTCAAACCAATTAGAATCAACAATAGCAAAAAATGTGGCCACCAAATTTTTTTCAAGGATCTAACTATAATTTTCAATGGCCACCCCAACAAAACCAATGGCAACCTCAGTGGTAAACAGGTTAGTAATGGTAAAACCAAAACATGAATATCAACAACCATAATAGTGCTTGTAGCCACAACAACAAACCATTATGCCAAACCTAACAAATCCAACACCACAACAACCTAGAGCACCTCATCTTCCAGCCCAACCTACACTTAACCCCAATAACAAGCTTGTTCAACATGCTTATGCTAATGAAGTTTTTCAATAACCTACTTATGGGGTAGAGGTGAGTGATGTCCACCATAGATCAGGGAAAATGTTGGATAGACCTTCATCCCATCAAATTACTGAATCGATTAATGAGGAACCCCTAGTAGAGACCTTGGAAAACCAACCTAAGATCCTGAGTCAAATCAAGTTAACCAAACCAATCAAAGTATAGAGACTTCATTCCCTGAAAGATTACAAGTTCAAAGGCATCAAACACAAGCTAAAACTGACATTTTGGGATAACTTAAGGATTTTTGCATCAAGATACCCCTTATCCAAGCCATTAAGGAGGTTCCTATCTATACTAAAATAGTGAGAGAACTATGCTTTAAAAATCCAAGAAGGAAGCAAAAAGACCCTTACACTATACATGTCATAGGATAAATTGAAAATATTATGTTGAGAAACATAATTATCCCCAAGCATGCAAATCCTAGGAGTTTTGCAGTGGATGTAAAGATAAATGATACTCTCATTAAGAACACCTTTATTGACTTGGGAGTAGCTATTAATGTAATGACCAAAGAGACCATGAAGTTGTTACAACTAATAGAACCCAAACCTACACCTACTGTTCTACAAATGGAAAATAGGTCCATAGTTAAACCTAAGGGTGTGATTGATGACTTGGTAATAATACTAGATTCATGGGATACCTTGCTGACTTTATGGTATTATAGCCTAAAGCTAATATTGCAAGATATCCCTTCATCTTAGGAAGACCATGGCTGGAAACAATAGATACCTTTATAGGTTATAGGTCTCAGAATATGATTATTTCTAATGGAAATATGACTAAGAAATTAGTCCTTTATCCACCAACCCAGCCACATGTAGACCTTAAACAAACCATTTGGCATACCCTAGATGAGGAAGATCAGTACTCTTTGCAAGCCTTGATGACTATTGAACACAATCCTTTGTTAGAAAACAAATATGAAGATGACTTGATAGTAAACATCATGAAAAATAACTATGGTAGGGACTCACTACATCAATATTATCTAACATGTCTACAGGATCCTCTACAAAATGTGCTCCCTTCTAGATCATCTAAGTCAATTTCCCAATATTCCACACCTTGTTACCACACCAATGTGTTCCAAATATAGCAACACTTGAAATATCATCAGTTCAAACAACATCCAATACTTTAGACATAATGTTAGGTAAATAATTGAATGTTAACAACCAATTGAATGATATGCATTACACCTCATTGATGAACGTGTTGCAAGCACATGCAATAACCTTTGCATGGGATTATCTTGACATGAAGGGGATCTAGACACTAACTTGTGCATGCATAGGATTTATATCAATGATGGTTTTAAACTAATAAGGTAACCTCAAAGGATAATGAACCCTGCAGTCAGAGGCATAGTTAAATCAAAATTGAAATTTTTTCTTGATGTGGGATTTATCTATCCTATCTTGGATAGTTAGTAGGTGTCACCTCTAGTAATTATTCCAAATAAATGAGGAAATTGGAGAGTGTGTATAGAATATTGAGAATTGAATGTTTCAACTAGGAAGAACCACTTTCCACTGCCTTTTATTGACCAAGTACTTGATTCATTAGCAGGCAGAAAGTACTTTTCCTTTTCACATGTATTTAGTGGCTACAACCAAATAAAGATTGCCCTAGAAGATTGGGACAAATTTCACATGCCCTTGGGGCACATATGCTTATTTTTCCTGTCATTTGGGTTGTGTAATGCATCAGCCACCTTCCAAAGGCCAATAATGAGTATATTCTTAGAGTTTGCATATGATTCCATGGAGGTTTATATGGATGATTTTACAACTTATGGGAATACATATGATGAAGCACTTGGCAATCTAGAGAAGGTGCTAAAAAGGTGTCAAGAACATAACTTATCCCTGAGTCATGGAAAATGTTTCATGATGATGATAGAAGGGATTGTATTAGGACATTTTATGTTAAATGAAGGAATTTAAGTGGATCCCAACAAAATGGAAGTGATCTCAACACTCCCTATGCCTCAAAGATAAAAATATGTTAGAATTTTCTTAGGACATGTTGGGTATTACAAGAGATTCATTAGATACTTTAGCAAACTTGCAACTCCACTATTTGATTTATTGTGCAAAGATGTAGAATTTGATTGGATAGCTACTTGCCAACACTCTTTTCAAGAACTCAAGGTAACATTGACTAAAATGCCTATCTTGAGAGGACCAAATTAGACCTTACCTTGTCATATCCATATAGATGCTTCTAATTTTTCTATAGGAGTTGTAGTTGGGCAGAAGGAAGGCAACAAAGAATATGCCATATATTACATCAACAAAAATCTACAAGGGCAAGAACTCAATTATACAGTGACAAAGAGGGAGATGTTGTTTGTATTATATGCAATAAACAAATTTGGGCATTATATTATAGGATATCTAGTGTTCATACATACTAACCATACAACAATAAGGTATCTAATGAACAAACCAGTGGTTGGTGGCAGGCTTGTCAGGTGGTTACTATTACTTCAACAATTTGACATTACCATTATGGATAATCCAGATAAAGCAAATGTAGTGGTAGATTTTCTATCCCAACTACCAACTAAATTAGAAGAAGATGTTGATGATTCTTTCCTAGATGAGCATTTATTTTCTCTATCTCTACATACACCTTGGTATGTAGATATTGTAGACACTGAAAAATGCCCTGAATGATATCATGCACTTGAATCAAGTATACTAACATCATTTCCTCTTGAATCCCATCCTCTTTTAGTTTAATTGATTAAATTAGTCTAGCTATTTAATTAATTTCATCATTTGAATCTATTAACCTAATTAACTTAATCAAGTTAATTCCTCCCCTTTTCACGCTAACATTTCATCTCACTAAATTAAATAAATCAAACTATTTAATTTAATTCCCTAAGTCTTCTTATTTAATTAAATAACCCTAAGTTATTTAATTAAATGTCATTTCACCTTTCCCCATTCATTAAATCATTTAATTTAATGAGTATCACTTTATCCTTCTAATTCCCCTAATTGCATGATTAAACCCTTGTTTAATTCACAATTATCTAATTAATCTAATTCCTCCCACTTGTAAGGGAATATTCCCATGGAATATTCCTTCCCCTTTTGCACAATTAAACTTTGTTTTAATTTGAAAAACATCCTTTTTCCTCACCCATGAGAATATTCCAAAGAATGTTCTCTCTCCTCCAATCATTTGAAAAAGGGAATATTCTCACTTAGCTTCTTATGCAAGTTAACTTGTGACTTCTTGTGCAAGTTAACTTTTGACCTCTTGTATGTTGTGCCTATAGCACACACGCCCCATTCAGAATGGGGGCCCTCTCTTTTTAGCCTGTGCTGGGCCATTTTTCTTTGCCTTGTTTTACATGACCCTATTTTGAGTTTTAAGTGATTGAGGAGCCCTTGAAGAATCACCTTGAGTCAATAAAATTTTGCCCCACTCAAATTCTCTAAGTCCTAAGTCCCTGTGGGGTCCCTCTGGTTGTTTTCCGCCCAAAAGTTAAAGCTGGCATCCTTGGACTGGTGTGGGTCTACCCTTGTGGGTCGCCATATGCGAAACTCCCTGATGACTTCACCATTCTAGATGGCGGATGCTTGGCATCCTCCCACCGCATGTGACCTGCACTTCAGTTGGCTCTTTTCTATCAACGACCGTTCTTAACGGCAATCACTCGACATCCATCCACCCACCGGACTCTGCCATCCCGGACGCTGTCCCAAAGTGACCATTCAACTACTACATTGACCGCCATACGGACATTAATTAAAGACATTAAATACTAAAATTCCCTATAAATACCAAGTTTGACCTATCATTTTTGCCAAATTCTCTTTGCAGTCAAGAGTTAGACCTCAACCATCGCCACCATCGTGCCCACAGCTTGCATTCACTGAATCAAACATTTTTCGAGGAGAGTTCATTAGTGTTCTACGCGGGATCATCAGGTGAGTTATTTGTTTCTTGCATCATGTTTGTTTCTTCTAAATGGCGAATACATTAACTGTCTTTCCAATGAAAATGTCAAAGCTAGGTGAAGAAGTGTCCTCCCCAGAAAACCCATGAGCTGGAAATCTAGGAAAACATTAGGAGATATAGATTTGGGGATGACGAAACTAGCTGACCCCGTTGTTGTTCTTGGAGTTCGACATCCGTGCCCGTTGGGCCCGCTCCACTCTCTTGGCTGTTCCATTTTATTGAAACCAAAACTTTAAAACTCGACTGCCGACCCCATCAAGCCTGCAGTCATGAAGGTTCCTTTCCTATCAGTCATCCCATGCCTTCAAGATTTCCAAGTTCCAAATAGACCTCCCATCACCCTTCGCGGATCCACCGGTACGGACCTCCGTGTGCGTTTCACCCTTTGAAGCCTGCCATTTTGAACGGCTATCTTACTGCACCTTTCCAACCATCAGATCTCACCCAAGTGGTTAACAAATGCAAACCTTAATTATTTCACCAGGTTGAGCAGTGTGTTCGTCATCTTTGTCGAGTCTGACTATGCGGGTTTCTATCTGATCAATGCCTTTCAAATCCGCCATTCCAAATGACCTTTCAAACCCGTCGCTTCGCTCATCGGGTCCTGCCCTTGCGTCAGTCATTCAGAAACATAACATCCATAAAAGAAGGGAAGGATCCACCATGCCCCTCGAGCACACCAACGCGGACCTCCATTTTCTCTCGACTGTTGCCCCCTCACCGTTCTAAATGACTGTTTTGTGTTGTCCCTCCAACCATTGGGTCTTGCCCCAAAGAACGTCATATGTGTTAAACATGCACTAAAATGACTAAGTTTTAAGCTCTATGGGCCAGGTGCTGTGGAATTCTGTTTGTGGGACTCTGCTTGACATTTGAAGTTCCCATCGTCATTTAGCCCTTGTCTCCTTGCGTTGTGGAACCCGATGATCTGTTTGTCACCAGGTTATTTAAGCAAGCTAAGTGGGAAATAGACAGCCATGATCCTCCGCGGGTTTGAGCCGCGGGAATCCATCTGTGGGAAGTTGTGCCCTCTTTGCCATTTTGAACGACCAATCCTTCATGCCCTTTCACTCCTTTGACCTACGTGCTCCAACATCCTCCACCCCCACAGATCCCACAATGCAGAACTCCATCCGCGGGAAGCCGTCTTGCTAGTGTCATTTTAACGAAAAAAACTGAAACAATTTTTGACCCAGGGAAGTCCGCACCCCTGGGCCTGCATTGCCCAATTTCCTCCAAACGAGGGGCAAAAGTAATCTTTAAAGGATTTTTATGCATGAATTATCCGATCTAACGCTGTTTGCAAGATGTCGGCTAGTGGTCCTTGTACTTTATGCCTGTATCATTTACTGCTTCCTTGGTTGCAGGATATATGGAACTAGCTGTTGGATCCTTGGGAGTGGCCACAGAGAAAGATAAAGGGAAGAAGGTCGCAAAGGCTCCTCGAGGTAAGGAAGACAAAGACCAAATGAAGTACAAGTTCCAAGGGGAGCCCCTTAACTCCAAGGTCCTCATGAAATGGAAAGATATTTCATATACTAATTTAGGGCACATACACATTGATGAGTTCAAACAAAGGGTTAGGCTCAGTCCCAAGACAGAGAATGCCCGAAAAATCAGAGGTAGTGGATTTGCAAAGCTGCAGGATTCTCGCCAGCCCTTATTGCTCCCAAACTTGTAATGGCCTGCAGGGAGGCATACCAGGAAGAGACTAGAATAATAGTGGATAGGGATTGAAACGTATTGGCTGACTTGTTTTCCAAATCCATAGGAAAAACCTTCCACATCCCTACCTTCAACAAAATGGAGCAAAATTCCATGGAATATGGCAAGAAGATGTGGGATGAAGATCCCCCCAGGTGTAGAAAATTGATTAATCAACATTGGATGAAGGATAAGAGGGGCAGTGCTAATAAGGTCCCCCACAATTTATTCTGAAGCAAATTCTTTGAAGATTACCATGACTTGGTAACTCTTCTGAGTAGGATCATGGGCCTTCTGACCACTGCTTTCTTTCAATACTGGATGTTTTATTTCATTGAGGAAATTATCCAAGGGGATACACACTTCTATTGGGAGGGGATGATCAATGACTGCTTGCATTAGCAGTTTGTGGCCGTAAAGAAAACATCAAAGTTTTACATGATTTCATACTTTGTGTACTTGCTTGTCGACCATGCCCAGTATAGGGGTCTATTTTCAGCACAAAATCCATATCCATGAACGAAGCTGAAAGTGTATGACAAGTACCCTCAGCTTCAGTATAGAAATTTCAAGAGGGAATATTGTAGGGTTAATGATGCCTTCACAGGCCATGTCATCAAATTGTTTGGGGGTGATCCTGAAAGGAGGATTTCATATAGTGCAAGTTCCTTCATCCGTCAGTTTGAATTTCTGTTTATACAGTTTCCAAAATTCACCTACATCCAAGCCGAGGGATTCTCGGATAAGCCTTATAAGCTGCCCCGATACCCAAATGACCAGATAATATTACTTGAAGTCTCTAGGCAACTGCAATGATTGCACACCCTGCTAAGTGAAAAGCATAGGGTGGGGGTCCCCTACCCCCTCTCCTTCGAACAAGGACAGTATGAGCTCCATACTTCTCAATGTGTAGAAAACTTTGACAAGGAGTTGAATGAATACAATTTAAAGCTCTATACTGCTAGGCCATGGATGGATCCATATGGTGAGCTAAGGAAGATGGTGTGGGTAGAGTATGCCCACCTACATAATGTTAAGGACTTCTGGGAAAATTGCAAGGATGACAAGGAGGTGCGTATGTGGCAGTACATGCGCATGCGGACCTACTATGTCAAGATGGTCAAATTGTTTCCTATGCCGGAGCAGGTGGTCGAAGAAGAAAGCATAATAATAGATCCAAGGTATAATGTCATCGCCAACTTACCATTACCAATAATATATTGGAATGAAGAGGAGGTCAATGACCTCGATATTATCACAAAGCCTGTTGAAGCGAGGACTAAACAATGGATTGATGGGCAAGTTGCCTAATTGAAGCAGCAAGGAATAGAGCTTACATTTGTAGGAAGGGAGAAACTGACAGTGCCGCTACTAATGACACCACCACAGGAGAGACCTCAGTGTCGCCCCCCCCACAATATCAAAGAAGAGAAAAGAGACAATTATAGATCAGCCCAAATCCAAGCGGTCTCTAGTGAAGACTGCAAAAGCTGGGACTTCAAAGAAGCCAAAGAAGTCGGGTAGTTTCACAGGGATGCCCACTATACAGGAGGAACCTCTTCATGAGGGAGAAGAACAACCAAAGTCCCTACTTGTTGCATCTGCTGCCACAACCACTAGCCACTGTTGTTACCACCCCACCTATCCCACAAGCAGCACTTGCCACCTCTCCGCCCACAGTGGACATTTTTGTCCACCTTCCCTCCACCTCTCCTCTGGCATAGGTTATAACTGTGGACTCCTCTTTGGCCACTACCTCCCCACTTTCCTCATCATCCATGTCTCCATCATTATCTCTTCTAGTTGTCACTCTGGCAACCATAATGCCCACTCTCACCCTTCCAGAAGCTTTTACCTAATACATGTAGAATGTGCCATAAGAGCTTTCCGGAATGTTTGCTAACCCCGCGGTGCAAGCTGCCCTTGCCCATGCCATAACCGGTCTCCCAGTCCCTTCTCCTCCTACTGAACCACCCTCAATGGAGGCTATAATGAAATTTTTTGAGGAATTGGATAGACAACAAAGGGAAGCAGCCAAGAAGCTGGAGGAAGAAGCAAATGATTATCATGAGCATCCCATATTTGAACGTCCAGTAATTGACGAGGTCATCTATGAATCCTTCGAGGAAGATGATGAGGAGTCAAATGCAAAGATAATTGAGGTGACCTTTGATCCCAATCTTGAAGAGGATCTGGCTTGACAGATTAAAGATATTGAAGAGAAAGAGGCTAAAAAACAACCTGCCATTGAAAAGAAGGGTGCCAACACAGAAACAAAAGATACCAAGTCTCCAACAAAGGAACATGATCATGAATCCAAACCTATTGAGGAGATGTCTCTATTTGATAAGCAGGAAGAAGAGATGAAGGAGGATGGTAAGCCTGATGAAGAGGTTGAAATAAGAGAAGATCCAGGGTTAGAGCATTATGGGGAGCATACACATGATGAAGAAGAAGAAGCTTCCGAAAAAAAAGCTAGTCCCAAAAAGCATATGGTTGCTGATTCCCTGAAAGTGACAGTTGTTATACAAGATTGTGATGAAGAAGAGGGGGAGAAGCCAGAAAAAGAGACCTCGAGTGATAAAAAATCGCAAATGCAGAAAGCCCATGAGGAAGAGGGTGATCATGAATTTCCTAAAAGAGAAACTCAGATAACTGAGTGGCTCGGGAAGCAACTAGAGAAGAAAATCCTAGCACCAATAGATCTAAAGGTAAGGTTTGAGGCCATCCTAGCTCGATCTCAGATCAGTACAAAGAAAAAGAAGAAGTTGAAAGTCAGATCTCAGCTGACTATGGATGCCTCAAGATCTAGGACAGTACAAATTTCCACCCCAATAGTGGGTGAGGGAGGGGTAAGCTACAATATCTCTACCATCGATCTTGGGACAGTGATAAGGGAGCAGAATATTGATCATCTCCAAGGATCCGTCGCCACTATAGTGTACCAGATGAAGAAAGACAAGACCTCTAAGGAGGAGTTGAAGGCACAGGTGGTGGATCTGACTACATACATTCAACAATGGTCCTCGGCTGATGAGCTCCCTACAACATCAATGACTACCCCACTACTGCTCTCAGAGGAGCATATCAATAAGATAGAGAAAAGAAAGAATTGGACAAAGGCCACAAAGGACTGGTTTCAACAAGTCCTTTACAATGGGAATATGGGCATCGAATGTGCTGTTAGAAAAAAAAAAAAGTTTCGAGATGTGTGGAAGTACCTTGAAGATATAAAGAAGACCCGCACTGACTTCTCAAAAATATACAGGATCACATGTCCTAAGATTGAGGCAATCCTCAGGTTGCCTGGAAAAACAATAAAGAAAGAGCTTGTGATGGCTGAAAATGATCTCTGGCTTATAGAGAATTGGAAATTAGGCCTAGACCATAGAAAGGAAATACTAGAGTGGGTGCTTTATGAACTGGAGCAGAATCTTGATTGGGTAAAAGAGATTAGATTGGCATGTCAGGAGTACCTCAAGTTAATGACAGATCTTGAAATGTCATCTGTTGGGGTAGATCCGGATAAGGTAAGACCTTATTTTCATAAGAAAATGGAGAATAGAACCATGGTGGAGCTCACCGCATACTTTATGGGTTTTCCTACTTGTGCCTTCACTTAGTCTGAGCAGGTAGTGCAGAGTGCAACCAAGTATGATGGAGATTGGGAAAAAATCACCCGCAGATCCAAAAAGTTGAACTTCTAGGTGCTTTAATCTGATATTTTAGAGTGGGATAAGCTCCAGACGTTAATCTTGAAGTTCATAGAGTATGCCACTATCAAGACAAATGAGGGCAGTCCTGTTATTGATGATGAGTTTCTTACTGTCTAGCTGCAACAAGAAAGATAAAAACAACAATATGTTAAAGGACAAAAGAGCTACAGTGCTACCACAAAGCACAAAATAGACTAGATGACAAGAATGTATTTTAAATTGTAAAATATTTGGGGGTAGGTGAAACCCTAGTGTAAAGTGAATCCTGGCCACACAATGAAATAAAATCTTGGCCACTCATTTTGCGTTTTGAAAACTATAAATAGGGGTCTCCTCCTCTCATTTTAAGAGAGTTGAGTTGTTGTAAAGGCATGCTGTAGAAATTTTAATAGAAGTTCATTGGCTTTTGGTGGACTCTTGAGTTTCTATTGCATGTTACATGGTTCATCTCCCATAGCTAGCTGATTATGAAAGATTTACTTTGTTGTTTAGAATGTTTAGTTTGTTTTGATAGAGAAGTTGATGTTGTTCAATGATTGTGTAGCATTTTGTTGTGTTGATGCCTTTCTTGTCCATAATTTTTGTTGTTTATTGATGGTAGATAGCTGTGTAAAGTTAGTTTGGGCATAAACTAAAAGCTGATCCAAACTTCTATCTTTTGTTCATGCATGTTTATGGTGAATGAATGGTTGAATATTTACACTCCTTAGAATCTTCCACAAGTTTCATGACACTATGAGTTAATCTAGCTAAGTGAAATTATGTGTTAAGGAAGTTGTCCACAGTAGAACGATTCATGATCACTATTCATTGCTAGTTTCAGATCTAGGAACCTCTTCCTTTCCCTGCCCCTTTTTTTTTTTTTAATAAACAACTTATGCTAAGGTTCATTGCATATTGTAAAGCCAAATTTCAAGATAAGGTAGGAGTTTAAGATTGTTGTTCGAACCTACAGCAAATTGCACAATAACTTCCCATCTCAGGAACTCCATCCTAAGATCCAACTTCCTTCCAGCCTAACTTTCGTAAGTCTGTCCTGTGATTACCAGCAAAATCACATTTAAACCATTGAGATATTCCATGCATGTCATGGCCTAACACCCAAGAGACCTTGGGGTAGTTTTCAGCAACTTGTTGTTGCAGATTGCCTTTCAAGAGAGGTGATGTACCTATGCATTACCTATATTGAGAAAGTGCTAAAACACCCATCAATAAAATTGGTGCTAGAAGGAGGGCCTCTTTGGAGCTAAGCTAGATCGAATTGGATCATTCTCCCCCAAAATATTTTATAAATATTAAGGTCCACACCGAACAAAGGGGAATTTCAAGAGCTACCACCCCCTACCCGAGCTAGAAGAGCTAAAAGAAGGGAAGCATCCACCTCCGATGTTTCTGACCAGCCCACTTCAACTTCATCATCATCCTCTCCTTCCATCCATTCACCTTCATCTTCTCCTCCACCCTTAGCAGCGTATCTCTCTTCTCACCCGCTTCAAACAACCTTCTAGGCTATCGCTTCCCATGACCCAAGTGCTACCTTTCAGCCCAACGTAGCTCACTTCTTGGGTGCTATCCTAATAATTGTTGCCACCCCTTTGTAGCCCCAATTCAATCTGGTGCAGCCACCTCCACTGTCATCTCCCATGGTGTGGTTAGGTAATAATCCTTCTCCTCTATCCTTCAACCTTTACCATGATATGCTGAAGAACCCCAAGGACTTTTGCACAAAGTTCAACCCTCAGGATCGATAGATGACAACAAAAGAACACATTAAGATCTTCCAGATAGCATTGAAGAATATGCAGATCATACATGAGTATGTTTCCCTACTCCTTGGGGGAGGAGGCCTTTTATTGGTACGTCCACTTGTCGACGAGATCAATCAACATGTGGGACCTTCTAAAGGATTCTTTCTTGCAGAAGTTCAAGATCCCAATCAGCACTTCAAAATTGTATCAGTAGTTCATGTCTGTCTGAAGGGAGATCAACAAACCAATCAAATCCTTCAATGATCGGTTTCATTGGGCATATACAAGGTTGCAACCCCTGTATGTGTTAAATGATGTCGCATTTTTTCCCATCTACTATGCAGCATTGGATAACCTCACCGCAACATTGGTGAAAAGGATGTGACCACCTCCCGCTAGACTAGTGGATGCCTACGCGGAGGTCATCATAGCCAACACTAACTTGGGACAGAATATTTATGTCCTACTACCCTCCTTAGGACAAGTGGCTAATCCCACATAGATTCAAGGACTTACCCAAGCTCTCTAGCATCAGGCACCCCTCATGAACCCAATGCCACATCTGCCCATAGTGCCTCACCCAGGGAAACCTATGGACCAGGCACCTCTGGTTCCTCATTATTTGTAGCCCCAACAACAACAAGTTCACACTCAGCTACCCCAAGTTCTAGCATATCTTCAAGCTTTTGAGTTCCCACCCGCTCACCAAAATCATCGAGTCGCGCAACCTATTTTCCTTCATAATTCAACCTCACAGCCAAACAACTCAAAAAATGATCGGATTGATGAGCTGACTGAAATAATCAAGAAGATGTCTACAGAGATGACTCACTTGAGGAATCAAAACAATCAGTTATAGGCCTCATAAAGAATCATCCAAGCCAACCTCAACTATCACAGCCGTGATGCCGACACATCTTCCAAACATAATTATGAAAGAGGCCGGAATTCAGGAAAAAAATTGATAGAAGGCCCTCCCAGAGATAGAATCAAACGTGGAATACAAGGCCCAAAAATGGTGGGATTCCCACGCCACTTGATTAGCCCAACAACAATGACAAGACTATGAGTGGAGTGTACTTAGCTGAGGCCACCTTGTCCGGTTGGTTTCGCATCCATAAAACAAGTCAACATTCCGAATTGGATTGTCTAGAATTCTAGATGGCCATTGAAATTTTTTAGATTGAGGTCCAAAATGTCATAGAAAGCTCGGGGTGCAGGGACATCATCCCTTCCAAACCATATGATTCTTCGGTGCTGGTGGTCAACTAGGATCCTTTCCCAGAGACTAAGAACAACGTGCCAGAAAAGGAAAATGTTGTTGCTAGCAATGACAAGACAGAGGAGATAAGTATCGAAAGTCCTTTGGCCTAGCTTTTCAATTCAATAGATAATGGTCCAGTAAACAAGGAAGAGTTGAGGGAAGACAAAGTTCAAATATTCCACCAAAGGACTACCCCTTATGATCTAAGAAATAAGTAGGCAGGTGGTCAGACTGGTGTTCCTTTCACTACCTCAACCCTGCCCAATAACTTTAGTACCCCTCCTGACCCACATGCTAGCAACAACCTGGGCTATCCCCATGTACCCATGCAGTAGTTTAACAAGAATAGTTAGCAGAGTCAAAACCAAAATCATCCCACTAGCTCCTCCCAAAATACCACTTATGATGCTGAAATTGAGCAAATGGGAGAGTATGTTGCGGAGGAATTTAAGAAGGTCAATTTAAGTGTGTCGGCCTTCAAATTGCTTAAAGCCCCAACCATTAGGAATGCCTTTTTCAAAATGATCAATGGAACCCCTTCATCTAGGTCAGCCTAGGAAGCACCCACTAAGAAAGTCTCCTTTGAGAACTCACAGAGTGAGCCTATCATCCGATAGGTTTTCAATAAGAAGGTGGATCCGCCTGCAAATCAGGAAATGAATAAGCGACCCACCAAGGAAGCGGATCAGGCCCAAACCCAAAACAAAGGAAATGATAAAGACAAGGGTCAGGTGGCCCAAGTAGACGTCTCCAGAGGGATGTTACAAGGGAAATTTAAAACCCCTCCCTTCCTAACCACTATCCTAATATTTGGGAAGAATCTTCATAATTGTTTGCTGGATTCGGGAGCCCCTGCCAATGTCATGCCCTTGAGCGTGTGTAAGGCTTTTGGAATAGTTCCAACTCCTTCCCAGTGCAAAGTGACACAACTTGATAAGACTAAAATCAGTATCATCGGTGAGATCAATAGAATACCCATGTAGATTGCCGCTGATCCAAGGATACAATAGACGATTGACATCCAGGTAGCTGATATCCCCGACACCTATGGTATTATATTAGGAAGGGATTTAACCCACACATTTAATGGTTATGCTGCCACAAACTATTCCCACTTGTGGCTACCATGGAAAGGGATGCCAAATCAGATCTGTATAGATCAGGAGCCACACATAAAGTTCATGATTATAGAATACAACAACATGAATGAAGTGTTGTTTGCTGAAATAAAATTAGGGAATTACTACCCTATGTCATATTCAGAAAGGAAAGAATGTTACAAAGAATAGTCAATTGAGGAAGTCCTTCTTGTATTGTGCAGTCTGCATGCTGGTTTGAACCACACTCCTCAAAGTACAAAAGTGTTGATTGAGTCAGATGATGAGGATTCCTACGAGGATGGTAGCCTTGGATCGCTAGATGGCTTCTAAGACTTCATGGAGAAATGTGTTCAAGGTCAGCTCAGTTTGGGGGAAAGAATAAATGTTTAGGAACTCCTATTGCCTAGTTGGTGTAGAGTACACAATGCCACCCATTCAGAATTTAAATGCTGCTTGTGCCAAATAAAAATTGAGCACATCAAGGGATGGGTCACTCCTAAAGAGGAGGCTCAGTTGATAACACCAAATCAAAGCCACTTGGAATCTACGCCACCTCCTAAGGTTGTTGAGATAAAGCCGCCACTAGAAGTAGAAATCAGGCCTGTTGATTCCAGGGTCAAGGACTCTTCTAAATTTTGGACGTTGCTCTTTGATGGGTCCAAGTCCAAGTAGGGAGCCAAAGCCGGCTTCGAGTTGATCAGCCCCACGGGTAAGTCATATTTTTTTGTGCATAGACTTCAGTTTTATTGCACGAACAACGTAGTAGAATATGAAGCATTGGTCCTAGGCTTCCTTATGGCATTAAGGAAGAAGGTCAAAATGTTACAAGTCTTTGGAGATTCAGAGTTAGTCATGAAACAAGTAAGAAAGCTATATTCCTGCTATGACCGAAGACTAAATAATTACAAGCATAGGGTATGGGATCTGTTAGAAGGTCTAGATGCATTAAAAATTCAATTAATCCCACACTCAAAACTAAAATGCTAATGCCCTAGTGCAAGAAACCAGTACTTTGCAGTCCCTGTCATTGTCTAGCCTCAAGAGATTTATCGTTGAGCTCACCTCCATCCCATCTGTACCAAAAAATGTGGCAAATTTTTAAGTGTTTAATGATGATAAACACATCTTGGATTTCATCACCAGCTCCGATGTGTTCGCCACCCAAATAATTGGTGAGGCTGAGCCTGAAGAGGTTAAACTAGATATAGAAGGATTCATCAACCTCAAGACCAACACCATTCCTAGAGGAATGGTCTAGCTAGAAAAATAATTTAACTTAGATCATATTAGAGGTCAGGATCAACAGAAAAATAAATACTCCATCAACAGTCAGTGTGACACCCATAATCTCGAAACAACCGAGGATGCAAAGAATGTGTTCATTGGCAAGGTGTGCACACTGAAAGAAAAGAGGGGCATCATTGATGCCTTGTGAAAGTACCACGATGTCATTTCTTGGAGCTATGAGGATGTAAAAACATATGACATGTTGATCATTACACACACTATCCCTCTTAGACCAGATGTGAGGCCATTTCAACAACGACAACATCCTGTCAATGCTTTGTTGGAGCCAATCATTTACAAGGAGGTGCAGAAGTTTCTATATGCCAGAATTATATTTCCAGTTAGACGCTCCATGTGGGTGGCCAATCTGGTTTTGATTAGGAAAAATAATGGTGAAATTTGGTTGTGTGTTGATTTTTGCAATCTAAATAGAGCTTCAAAAAAAGACAACTATCTTGTGCGTTATTGGATGAAGTATTGCAAATTGTTAATGGCTCCCAAATGATGTCCTTCCTAGATGGGTATTCTAGATATAATCAAGTCATGGTGCAGTATGAAGACCAGCACAAGACGACATTCACCACTAAGTGGGGCACCTTTGCCTATAGACGAATTCCATTTGGGCTTATCAACTTCGACACTACCTTTCAACGTGCAATGGACATTGCCTTTAACGATCTGATTGGAAAATGTATAATCATCTACATAGATGATTTGACTATATTCTCAAAGCAATAGAGTGATCATGTTGCTGATCTATGCAAAGTTTATCAAAGGTGTCGAGAATCTGGGGTCTCCCTCAATCTGAAGAAGTGTATCTTTGGAGTCACTGAAGGCAAGTTGCTCAGACATGTCCTCTTGGAGAAAGGAATCTCCATCAGCCCCAAGCGTATCCAAGCCGTAATGAAGATCCAGCTGCCAGGCATCAAGAAAGAACTAAAATCTTTCTTCAGAAAGATAAACTTTGTCAGAAAATTTATCACAGCCTTCGCTGAAATTGTAAAGCCGCTCACTGCCATGTTAAAGCAAGACCCCAAGATCGAGTGGAATCCAGAAGCAAAGCAAGCCTTTGAAGAGATCAAGAAAGAAATTGCTGATACACCCATGTTGATCAGCCCCGATTATCTAAAGCCATTCTATATTTACTTGTTTGCTTCGAACCACTCATGTGCCAATATATTGACTCAAAAGAATGATGACGAAAATGAGCACCCAATTGCCTTTATGAGTTCCCCCTTAAAGGACGATGAGTTGAGATATCACAACATGGAAAATCAAGCGTATGCCCTTGTCTGTGGATTCAATAAGTTCATGCATTACATCTTGTGAAATAAGGTGTTTGCCATTGTCCCTGACCCAATAGTAAAGACATTGCTCATGCAAAATGAGTTGGGAAAACGAAGAGATAAATGGGTAACCTTGCTGCAAGAATATGATATGGAAATCTAGCCAATGAAATTGGTTAGAGGATAGACACTCACCCAAATGATGGCTGAAGCAACACTTGAAGTAGGACCCGAACTTACAGTTCAACAATATCAATTGGAGGATGTCTCTCCAAGAGAGTGGTACAATGATATTGTTTATTACCTATTGAATCGCAAGTGTCCATCCCGCTTGCAGGGAATCCAAAAATGCACCCTTAGACTGAAGAGAAACAACTACATGCTACAAGGATCCATACTGTACAAGATAAATCATGAAGGTGTCTATCTAAGATGCCTTGGCAAAGAAGAAGCAAATCGAGTTTTGAGGGAGTTTCATGACAAGTTTGGTACTGGTCATAGTTCTGGTCCTTCTACTGCACATGAAATCTTTAGGGCAGGGTAATATTGGCCCACAGTGTTCAAGGACACTCACAATCATGTACACACATGCCATGTATTCCAGACCACTGCAACCAGAGAAAGAAACATTTTTTTCCCACTACAACCAATCTTGGAGGTAAGACCGTTCACGCAATGGGGTCTCGACTTCATTGGTTCGGTAAGCCCACCGTCCTCTTTAGGTCACAAGTACATTCTAACCGCCTCTGATTATTGTACTAGATGGACATAAGCTATTATGTGTAGGCAATGTACTATAGAGGTAGTTATTGATTTCCTTGAGAGTTTTATTGTAAATTATTTTGGTTGACCTTATGGCTTGGTATGTGATAATGACCCTGCCTTTTCCTTGCTTAAATTTTCTAGTTGGGCCTTTGATTATGGAATTTCCCTCAAGTTCTCATCCAACTACTATCCTCAGGGAAATGGCCTTGCTAAATCCACCAACAAGAACCTCATCACCATCATTAAAAGGTTGCTTGATAGGAATCCCAAGGACTGGCATACCCAACTCCGCTTTGCCCTTTGGGCAGATCGTACATGTCATAAGGCCACATTGGGAGATTCCTTCTTCCACCTTGTTTATGGCCTTGAGCCTGTATTCCCAATTCACCTCAAGATCCCTACCCTCTGGTTCATTAACACCTTTTACGAAGAAGGGGATCAAAGTGAGGCTCGCTTGGCCGAGCTTCTCCACTAAGAAGAAGTGCGTGATCATGCAATAGAAAATTTTGCAAAACATCAGGGCATTGTCAAAAGATGGTTTGATCGCTGAGCCAAGGTAAAGGCCTTCAGAATTGTTGATCTGGTCCTATGTTGGGAAAAGGCCCATGAAAAGAAAGGGGGACATGAAAAATTCGACAAGTTGTGGCTTGGCCCCTTTCAGGTTTCTAACATTCTTGGAGACAATGCTTTCCACCTAAAAAATTTAACTGGTGAAGATGTCCCATTGCTTGTCAACGAGATTTATTCCAAGCCTGAGCTCTTTCAGAGTTGTTCCTATAAATACTTGTGTAAAGGTTAGTTTAGGTTGTTTTGGTTTGCTCCCACCGCACTGTTCTACGTCGCTCTCGCTTGCACCCGTGTCCTAGATATTTTTCCTTTGTTGGGGGTGTCTCTTCATTTCTGTTGTGGTGGTCGTGCTCAATTCGATGAATGGTTCATTTTGCTACCCGCCCTTGTCTGTTCTCTTGATAAGCCTTCATTCCTGACTATCAATTTTTGAATGCCTCTAGGAGCCGGTTTCATCCTTTGGAATTTAAACTAACCTAGGATTGCATCCTTGCTTAAATATTTTTATGTTTATCATGGATCATACACTACGCACACTTTAAGGGTTTCTGAAAAATTGTGTGGTAATCGCTAAGAGGGTTGGACAAGTAAAACCGCCTTGCGTGCGAGCGCAAGCATCGACGAAAGGATCTCTTGGCTGAACAAGCCACCTTACAGAGTAAGAAAGAGTAGATGACCACCCTTGTATCAGGACCTCCTACCGTGTCCTCCTCTCTCTTCCCCTCTATTTCCATTCACACCAACTCTGTATCACTTTTGGCTTCCGTTGCGAGTGAAAATGTGCCTAACCCCAAAAAGGTGTAGGTGTTCATCACTCCTTCAGTGGAGCTGCCTTTGTTAACATCCATTCGAGATATCTCACCTTTCCCGAAGCCCATAGACATGAATAACACCTCGATCATATCTACTGCAGTTCTTTCATCCTCCTCTTTCTTTGCCCTTATTGCCTCACCTGTGGGGATTTCGCATCCCCCGTTAAAGTAGAAGGTAGAGAGTGGTCCTTCCAGCAATGAAGAACGTAGGAGGATCTCACCTTCTCCAAAAGGTAGCCTCGCACTGGCTTGTTCTATCATAGTGATAGAACTAGTCCCAACTTCTCCTGAGTTGGTCACCACTCCCGAATTGCTCGGTGAGCTTAGCGGTGAACCTTGGGTGCAACCTCCTATGTCTGTCGAGGTGAAACATGGAACTCCTATTAAGTGAATGTTTAAATTGGTGGATGAAGTTATGACCTTGTTAGTGATCTTCATGAAGTCATTGACCTTAGCTCCACAAGAGTTGAGTGGAGGACACCTTGCGGTTCCTTCTTCCTTAGCCCTTGTTGCGGGAGGGTTTGAAGCTCCTCCCCTTAACATCGCACCATTGCAAGCTCATCCTCCCTCCCCCTACGATGATCTAGAATGGGAAGAAAATGACCTCTTGGTCGATCAGTGTTAGGCGGAGGCCTCTTCTTTATCTTTATATTAGATGCGTGTATGTGTTGTGATGTGTTTCCCCCATAATCATGCTATGTGTGTTTGGATGACCCTTGTCACCCTTGTTGGTGCTTGGATACAGGGATGTTTTTTGTGTTGTAAAACATATTCTATTAGTATGATCATTCTTCCATGTTTGCGATTGACTTTTGGCAAATTGGGGATGATGCAAAGTGTTGGGGGCATTTAGGCCTCCCCTCCATGTTGACCCAATTTTTTAATTTTTACTTTGTCTTCTCATGCATTCTTCACATGGCCTGATATAGTAGGGGGTTGATGACAGTTCATTTATATACTATTTTTATACTTATATATATTTATGAGTAGTTCCGACTACAAAATATCAGGCTACCCTTGTGCCCTTTGTTCATGTTCTCTTTCCTTTTTTGCTTTTCCTTTATCTTTCTCTCTTCTTTGCTTGAGTTTTCCCTATCATGTGTGACAATGCCACCCCTACATCACTTTGATCTTCAAAAAATGCATTCATTGTCAATGAATATTTTCTCAAGAATATTCACATAATTCTTTGTAAGAATTGCATTCTCAACTTGAAACCCTAATGGAACATGTTTCCTTCATCATGGGCTCGTAAAGAAATAACTTGAGAACCTTCCTCCGAAGTGGGAAAAAATTTGATCTTCCCCTCACATGGGAGCATATTCTTCCTTTCAAATTCCTTGATGAAGTGAACATCTTTCAGAAGGATTCCTCGATGATGAATCGATTTGAGAAAGAAACACAAAATTTTGAATAGTGTGTCCCTTGAGTGGACCCCTCCTCCTTTTGAAGGGTTCTGAGGGACCCCTTTGAAAATTTTCCAACTTGTTGATGGTCTGTGTGACTACCCACTTAAATTTATTGCATGGCCACTTCCTGACATGTTCTATCTGTGGGTAAATATGTCACTTTATGGGTGCACCCATGAAGCCGCTTTTTGACTCTACGAAGTCCGCTTTCCTGGGTTTCCTTCATGCGAGAGATCTTGGAGGACACCTTCCTTGTAGGTTTGTAGGCTTGTGAGGTGCTTACTTCTTGGGGCTTCCTTCATATGAGAGATCTTGGGGGTTGCCTCCTTGTAGGTCCGTGGGCCTGTAAGATGCTTTATTTCTTCAACTTCATAGTTCTGCGAAGCTATGAAGTCCTTTTCTTGTCCTGCACTATCGGGTTCGCCAGATCGCAGTCTACTTCCTCGACTATTTAGGTATACATTTCTAACTCTACTACTTCTTTGATCTACTTTACCAAAGAACTCATCAGTATCCATGATTGCTAAATTGGGAGAAAAATGTATAGGAGAAAATTTTCACCCCTTACCAAAATTCCCCTCTTACACATCCTCACCTTAGAAACACAAATCTGAAGGCAAGATTCCACATAATCCCGCTGCCTTCATTCTACTTGGTGTCTATTTTGTGTGTCGACAGTGAAATAACTGTCAAGGATGCCCATGTGGCACTTAGACGTCTGTGTGGCATGCTTATGTCCCTTGTAGATTCCCATGTCTAGAGCCTGCAGAGGTGTTATAATTCCCATTGGAGGTCAATTTGTAACGCCCTCTTCGACCAATCAACCTGAATATGGGAATTTTCTTCATTATCTCCTTCAAATTCACTCTTTCTTCCTTCATTCTAACCTCGAAGCATTCAATTCAGCTCTTTACATAGCATCCTCTTAGCATCGATCACTCTCAAGCAACACTTTGCACTCCATAGCAGCAACAACAACACTCCATCTATTTTGTAGAGAAAGTGTGGAACAAGCACCATTGCAGTAGAGGCTTGAGTCTTCTCACTTTCTCCCCCATTCACTAGTGAGCTCTTGGTGGAGGTGGTAAGATTTCTACTCCTCTCCTCTATGATTTGGTTGAGTAGCATAACACCGTTTTGTAGTGCTTTTGTGGTCTTTACTTCATTTACTACTTTATCATACTTTTCTCCATTATCGTTATCTTGGTTGTCCATGGAGGTGGAAACACCAAAATGGGGGTCTGAACGAGGTAGACCCCTATACAACCCCCAACAATTTTCCTCTCTTGTATGCAGGTGGAAGTATTCTTGGAGCTAGCTGGTGAACAAGTACCTTTGTGACATCATTCTTGCTATCCTCACTCTTGTATATTTACTTTATCATATTCATGCATATCTTACCTACTTCATAATGTTGTTTTGGTTCTTTGGAAGTAACTAGCTGGGTTTTTAGTCTGCTTTCCTGTGCTCAACCTTTCTTCTTTAGTACTCTAGTCGTGCAGACGCCAACATGCCACACTATTGTCCTAGAGCCACACTTTTGTCCTTGGGCAGAGAGCTCCTTGAGACACATTGTTGACCCCGAAAACCAACTCGCCTAGCCCCATTTCAAGTTTTGGGTCTACAGAGTGATCAAAGGACCTTATAATCCTCATCATTCTCATCTCACATTTCCTAGCACTCCTTTAAGCTGAGGTAAGTTAGGGAAACCTTCTGCTCTCGACCCTTTGTGACTTGGGGCCTTGATGTGGTTGGTCCCCCTCTCTTACATTTTTGGTGAACTCAATGTTAACCATTTTGGTTCCATTTTTGTGATACTGAAAGTTACTTTCTTCGTTTCCTAGGAGTGTTGTGGGTGTGAGTGTTGTGAGGTTTTCTCCTTGCAACCCAACTTGCGACCCCTAGTAGGCGTAGGAAGGTTCTCAAAGTGTTGCGTAACGAAACCTTGATTGGGTCACTATCTTATCCTGTAACCTTTAGGAGGCTCTGTGAAAATATGTTTTAGCGTACATGATGGCCTCTTTCTTGCATCAACCTATTCCCCCCGTGTAGCCTATGAGCAGTAGTAAGGATATAACCTTCACTTCACAAGACCCGCCGATGAGATTTTATAGGGAACCATCTCCTCTCTACATTCTTGCGAGGATAAATGGGAATACTATAGCAAGTGTTCTTGTTGATCCGACATCTCAAGAAAACTTTATAACTGAGGATATCATTTTAATCAACTTTTTGTATAAAGATGGGTACGATGCACCTATGAGTATCATTTGTATGCATGATGAAATTTCCATACCTCCCATAGGTAGCACTATCTTATTGATTATGGTTGGACCTAATCCATAAAACTCATGTTCGACATAATTCTAGGGTCTAAACTCTTCAGAGTGAAGCTGAGCATCCCTTGGTTAGTAGCTATGAATGTAGTTCCCTCAGTTGTCCATAAATTCCTTAAGTATGTTCATGAGGGTTTGGTACACGTTGTCCATGACACAAGTTATAGACTATCGGTTGTGCATGGTAGCTATACCTTGGATCACTTTTGGCCTGCACCTATTGGTCCTCTCATGCCTAGGAAGGACCTCCTGTATCACACATATCAAATTTATAAGAAAGGGTATTTCAATTCAAAAGTGAGATACCCCCCTTCACCTTATTTTGTTTCACATAGGGCTTGCCTAAAAGCTAACAGTGATGTTGCCAAGGCACATAGAAGAGAAGAAGAGAAGCGGTCATGAGATCCTCCTTCCTCTTTTGTTGTTCATTTTAATGCTTCCTCTCACTTTGTTGTGGTGCCATCCACTTCTGCCTCATGTTTACGAGAGAATCCTATGGTGCCCGCTTTGTGAAATCCCAAGTGTCCCCGTATTCAAGGTTCTTGTCCTACCCTTGGAGCCTAGGCCCATTTAGTACAACAAGCAAAAATCCCCCCATGGGGAATCCTCTATGTCTCATCCTTTGCAACCTCCTACCAGTTTTGCTTCTAAAGTAGTGAACAGGAAAAGGCTCGCTACTGAGGTGTTAGAGCTGACTCCTCCCATTGTTTCTAAACCCTCTACTCCTACTCCCATTCAAGAGTCTATCCCTCCATTGGAAATAGTTGTGGAGGACACTCTCATGGCTGAGCAAGAGCCTTTTGTTCCTTCGCAACCTCTAACCTCTAGTTCAAAGAGTCACAAAAAATGCCTTGCGTGCAAGCGCAAGCATCGTTGAAAGGCTCTCTTGGATGAACATGCTACCTTATAGAGTATGAAAGAGGAGATGACCACCCCTGTATCAGGACCTCCTACCACGTACCTCTCTCTCCTCCCATATGTTTCCGTTCACACCAACTCTGTATCTCTTTTGGCTTCCATTGCGAGTGAAAATGTGCCTAACCCCAAAAAGGTGCAGGTGTTCATCACTCCTTCAGTGGAGCCACCTTTGTTGACATCCATTCCAGATATCTCACCTTTCCCAAAGCCCATAGATATGACTAACACCTTGATCATATCTACTGTAGTTCTTTCCTGCTCCTCTTCCTCTACCCTTCTTGCCTCACTTGTGGGGATTTCATCGCCCCCGACAAAGAAGAAGGTAGAGAGTGGTCCTTCTAGAAATGAAGGATGTAGGAGGATCCCACCTTCTCTGAAAGGTGGCCCCACGTTGGATTTTTCTATCATAGTGATGAAACTAGTCTCAAATTCTCTTGAGTTCATCACCACTCTCGAATTGCTCGATGAGCTTAGTAGTGAACCTGGGGTGCAACCTCCTCCATTCGTCGAGGTGAAACATGGCACTCCTGTTAAGTGCATGTTTAACTCGATGGATGAAGTCCTGACCTTGTCAATGATCTTCATGAAGTCATTGAACTTAGCTCCACAAGAGCTGAGTGGAGGAGACCTTGCAGGTCCTTCTTCCTTAGCCCTTATTGTGGGAGGGTTTGAAGCTCCTCCCCTTAACATCCCACCATTGTAGGCTCATCCTCCCTCCCCCTACGATGATCTAGAATGGGAAGCGAATGACCTATTGGTCGATCGGTGTTAGGTGGAGGCCTCTTCTTTATCTTTATATTAGATGTGTGTATGTGTTGTGATGTGTTTGCCCCGTAATCATGCTATGTGTGTTTGGATGACCCTCTTCACCCCTGTTGGTGCTTGGATATAGGCATGGTTTTGTGTTGTAAGCCTTATTCTATTAGTATGATCATTCTTCCATGTTTGTGATTGACTTTTGGCAAATTGGGGGCAATGCAAAGCGTTGGGTGCATTTAGGCCTCCCCTCCATGTTGACCCAATTTTTTATTTTTACTTTGTCTTCTCGTGCATTCTTCACATGGCCTGATATAGTAGAGGGTTGATGATAGTTCATTTATATACTATTGTTATACTTATATATATTTATGAACACTTCTGACTCTGAAATATCAGGCTACCATTGTGCCCTTTGTTCACGTTCTCTTTCCTTTTTTACTTTTCCTTTATCTTTCTCTCTTCTTTGCTTCAGTTGTACATCACTTTGATCTTCAGAAAATGCATTCATTGTCAACAAATCTTTTCTCAAGAATATTCATATAATTCTTTATAAGAATTGCATTCTCAACTTAAAACCCTAATGGAACATGTTTCCTTCATCACAGGCTCATAAAGAAATAACTTGAGAACCTTCCTCCGAAGTGGGAACAAAATTGATCTTCCCCTCATGTGGGGGCATATTCTTCCTTTCAAATTCCTTGATGAAGTGAACATCTTTCAGAAGGATTCCTCGATGATGAATCGATTTGAGAAAGAAACACAAACTTTTGAATAGTGTGTCCCTTGAGTGGATCCCTCCTCCTTTTGAAGGGTTCTCGAGGAACCCCTTTGAAAGTTTTCCAACTTGTTGATGGTCTGTGTGATTGTCTGCTTAAATTTCTTGTGTGGCCACTTCCTTACATGTTCTATCTGTGGATAAATATGTCACTTTAGGGGTGCGCTCGTGAAGCCGCTTTTTGAATCTACGGAGTCTGCTTTCCTGGGTTTCCTTTATGCGAGAGATCTTGGAGGACACCTTCCTTGCAGGTTTGCAAGCTTGTGAGGCGCTTACTTCTTGGGGCTTACTTAATATGAGAGATCTTGGGGGTTGCCTCCTTGTAGGTCCACGGGCCTATAAGATGCTTTCTTTCTTCAACTTCATAGTTCTGCGGAGCTATGAAGTCCTTTTCTTATCCTGCACTCTCGTGTTCGCCAGATCGTAGTCTGCTTCTTTGACGGTTGAGGTATACATTTCTAACTCTACTACTTCTTTTATCTACTTTACCAAATCACTCATAAGTATTCGTGCTCACTAAAGTGGGGGAAAAATGTATAGAACTGAATTTGCACCCCTTACGAAAATTCCCATTTTACACATCCTCACCTTAGAAAACCAAATTCGAAGGTGAGATTCCACATAAGCCTGCTGCCTTCATTCCACTTGGGGTATGTTTATTGTGTTGACAGAGGAATAACTATCGAGGACACCCACATGGCACGCAGACATCGACGTGACACACTTACATCCCTGGAAGATTCTCATGCCTGGAGCCTGCAGAGGCATTACACTTCCCATTGGAGGTCAATTTGTAACACCCTCTTTGACCAAATGACCTGAATATGGTCATTTTCTTCATTCTCTCCTTTAAATTCAATCTTTCTTCCTTCATTCTAACCTCTAAGCATTCAATTCAGCTCTCTGCACAACATCCTCTTAACATCCATCACTATCAAGTAACACTTTGTAGTCCATAGTAGCAACAACAACACTCCATGAACTTCGTAGAGAATGTGTGGAGAAAACACCATTGTAGCAGAGGCTGGAGTCCTCTCATTTTCTCCCCCATTAGCTAGTGAGTTCTTGGTGGAGGTGGTAAGCTTTCTACTCCTCTCCTCTACAATTTGGTTGGGTAGCATAACACTGTTTTGTAGTGCTTTTGTGTTCTTTACTTCATTTCCTGCTTTATCATACTTTTCTCCATTATCATTATCTTTGTTGTTCATGGAGGTGGAAACACCAAAATGGGGGTCTGACTGAGGCAAACCCCTATATATCCCCCCAACAATTTTCCTCTCTCTTGTGTGTAGGTGGAAGTATTCTTGGAGGTAGCTGGCAAACAAGTAACTTTGTGAGATCATTCTTTCCATCCTCACACTTATATATATACTTTATAATATTCATATCTTGCCTACTTCATAGTGTTGTTTTGGCCCTTCAGAAGTAACTAGCTAGGTTGTTATTCTATTTTTCTGTGTTCAATCTTGTCTCTTTAGTCCTCTAGTTGTATGGACACTAGCGCACCTATGAGACACTAGCACGTTGTGCTGTCATCCTAGAGTTACGCTTTCATCCTTAGGAAGAGAGCTCTTTGAGACATAGTGTTGACCTCGAGAATTGACTCACCTATCCCCATTTTGAGTTTTGGGTCTGTAGAGTGAATGAAGGACCTTATAATCCTCATCATTCTCATCCCATGTTTCCTAGCACTCCTTTAAGTTGAGGTAAGTTAGGGTAACCTTCTGCTCTCGACCTTTTGTGATCTGGGCCCTCAATTTGACTGATCATGTTTTGATTGGGCAATAGTGGCATGAATATGCTTTGATTCCTCATGGATCAAGCGTAATCAACCCATACTAATCTCCTCGGTTACATTCTAGTGCTAGAAGGAGGGAAAAAATGATCAAATTTAATCAATTTCTATCTCAAATTATGTTCGTTTTGACTTTTGTAGGAAAGAGCGACACCCAAAAAAATTTAGTGATGCCTTTGCAAGGCATTTCCATATAGTGATGCTATGGTCATTACAAACAGTGAAGCTTATTAAATATCCCAACTTTGATTAAACGCATAGCGACAATAATACTTTCTAGAGGTATTGAAGATTTATAAATGGCGACGCTCGACCAAACAACGATGCTATCGTCATCACTTCTTTTTCTGCAGAGCAATGCCCAAGTTCACCAAAGTGACACCCTAATTCACCAAAGTGACACTATCGTGAATAGCGATTCCCAACTCTAATAAGAAATTTAACGATTATTTTTTAGCATGTGTTTTTTTTTTTTGATTCATTAGATTGCTAACATGCCTCTAACGTTTATTTGTTTTTTAGACTAATGAGGTTTTGTAGGGTTGGACGACATGAAGTTAAAGTGAAGAAGGAATTCTCATCTTAAATTTAATATCTTATGATTATAACAAGCATTTGACACTTTGGGGAAATTATAACCCAATTTCTTATGCTTTTTACTTTATGTTCTAAGACCTCACTAATTTTCATTTGGGTTTAAAAAGAACGCTCAAATGGGACTAAAATTGAACTCTGATTTCATCATTGTCATTTGGTTTTTAAAATTGAACAAGGCAACTTAGCATTTCGGTTGGTGCATAAAATGAATTCATGTTAGCTTTAGTTGATAAAATGAATAAGTGTTTGCTTTGTTGTAACACACTTGTGCATATCCAATCCCCTTGCGCTTCGTGCAATCTTGGGTGAAGAGAAACACTCCAAGTGTACTTCATTGTTTGTGTGCACTTATAGTACGTATCCAATCCCCTTGCGCTTTGTGTGATCTTGGGTGAAGAGAAATACTTAAGTACACTTTTATGCTTTGTGTCACCCTTAAAGAGAGGACTTACTATGAGATACACCCCACAATGAGAAACTCATAGGAAAGTTCTTGCAAGAACGTTTAACGACAGGCTATATGAAAGGTTGGGAAATCATGAGAAAGTACCTTTTATCCTAGACTGTATAACATATTGCACCTAGTACCATGCCTTAAGTGGAACGGGAATAGTATTAAGAGCCTTAAGTGGCAAAGCGAGTGCATATATCGCTAGGTGTTTTAGTTTTGTTACTAAGAACCAAACTATTTAGTTACCAAAAATCCTTAATACTTGGTGCAAGAACAGTCATTCTAAATCCGCCCCACATTTGTACTATTCATTGTTGAAACAGAAAATCCTTAGGATCTTCGGATCTTCAAGATTTTAAGATTTGGTGGTCTTGAGAAGTGTGTTCCGTGGAGGGGAGCCAATGTCGCGAAATCTCTAATTGTCCACAATGTCTTAGTGTTTGGAGAAAACTGAGTGGGGACTCAACAAGTATGGCCATTCAAACCTAGGTGGTAAATGATTGTGAGTCAGTTAAATACTTTTCTTGGATCTAAGACGTTACAAAACAAACATTCACTATCTTCCTCAAAATTTCAAACACTTTGGCCTAAATATGGATACCTTTTGAAAAGCCTTGATATTAATGCTTGTCCTAAAGATTTCTATCCTTAGATATTTCTAAATATCTTTACTTATATCTCAATCCATATTTTCCAAAGGAAACATAGGCAATTATGGCTTCAACCTCATGATTTTCACAAAATGGACATTGTGAAAGTTATGATGTTTTTGACATAATCAAGACAAGTGTTTGTGGTAAAATAAACTCACCTAAGCAAGATAAAATTGAAAAATTGAACCCCATATGAATATTTGGAGACCGATTTATCCTGTTGAACAACCTAATCTTACACCAGCTACTATCTAACTGAACTTTGAACTCATTAAAGGAGAAGAAACTGACATAATTAGTAGTTTGAGAAGCTTCACTTTTGACATAAAAGAAACACCTGCTCATTGGAGAAACATTGCAAACATCTTATACAAACAAGAGGAACAAACCAATATTGAGGCTGGAAGGCCCATATTACCATCACCCATGTGGCAATAAATATCCTATTTTCTTCCATAGACATAGACTTCTCTAAATGATCTCACACAAAATCACAATCCCCAAGAGAAGTTCTACAGGTCGTCACCTCAAACTTAGGCATCGTAGTTCAAAAGAAATCAAAAAACACATTTTGGCACTCTACCAAAATAGAAACAAGTTGTTAATAAAAATTTATGAACATGCACTAAGGAAACATCCAGACATGTATACATTCTTTATGGGTCAAAACACGGGTCTTTTTCATGATAATCAAACTATCTAAAACATTGGGTCTTTAGGATTTGAAAACTTTAGAGATCTAGAATGTTTCTAATTACCTTGGTCTTATCATATAAAGGTTCACTCTAGGTCAACATTGGGTCAAGCACTTCACTCACTCCTCCATCAAATTTCATCCTTCACTTCACCAAACTTTGCAAAAAAATTTAATACACCAACACTTTTTTGACTTGAACATCAATCAACGCAAACCCTAACTTAGCTACTTTGTATGTGAAATGTATCCTTTTCCATGCATTTGATTGAATTAGTTATCATCTTTGAACTAGTTTATCTTGAAGGTCATGAGTCTACCCTAAATATTTCCAAGTTCATAAACATCCTTTATCCTAACATTAAAACATCAAATTCAAGTCAAAAGTATTGTCCCAAAACATTTGCGAAGATCACTTTTCGCATCATCCACCTTGTCATCCCCCATTATCATCATTGCTCTGAAAAGACTTAGAGTATCTCTTCTACCTAGATTTAAGTCAACCAGAGAGTTAAAACACTACAAATCTCAACACAACTCTCCCAAAGGTGACACAAAATTTATGGTAAAGACAAGATCACAACACAAGAGAATCATTGAGAAAACCAAAGTCACATTTACCTCAAGTGATCTGAATCCTCTAGAATTTGATTCAAGAAGTCAAGTTACCCCATCACAACAACCATCATCTCTATCAGGACCATATGAGATATAAGACATCATGAATAATCCATTTGAAATTACTAGGGAGGAAATCATGGAACATCAGGCCTTGGGAAGTATAGCTCTGATCTACCCATCATTTGTTGCACAAAATTTGACACAAGGCTTCACAACTCCATCATTAAGGCTAAATCAAACATCCACTCCCATTATTGCAACTAGCCTTGCCAAAGACTTTGGTCTAACTCTTCTATTTGAAAGAAATACACTTGTGGGTACCCTTGATACCAATCCCCCACCTCCAACCACCACTTGAACACATACCTTTGGTGCTCCTCCTATTCTCAAAGATCCCAAATAACCATATAAACCCCTTGAGCTTCATTACTCCACAACAACCTCCACATTTCGAGGACTCCCCTCTTCATCCATACCCATGAGTACCACAAGTGTTCCCACCATCACATAAAGTAGTGTGGACCAAGTGTCACAAGTAGATCCAAAAGGGAAAGGAAATACCCTCACACAATGTCAACCCTTAATGCAAATAGGGACATCTCTATCTAATCCTCCAACCAATTCATCCATACCCTTGGTTTCACAAAAAACATCCATCCCATCCATTTTCAACCCATCTTAAAACTATCCCTTGGAAACAAATCCTATCAACCTAGGTAATACTTTGTTTACATATCTAGCACAAGGAAATCCTCAAGACATGGAGAAGGGAATATTTTTAATCAATGGAATCAAGATCCTAATATGTCATTACCATCACAAAATCTAATGGTATCATCCTCATCATTTCCCATGATCCCCTTTACCATGCAAAATCAATTGGGACCTCAAACTAACATTCCTCCACCTCAAGCCACTATCTTACAAGGGATGTTAAGCCAAGGGAACCCCCAACCTCTCATCAACAATCTGCTACCCGCTCAAAAAATAAACACCCCCAATCCATCGCATATATCCCAACAACCAACCGATCCTACATTGTAAGCATATGCCTTAGATTTATAGCAAGCACACCAAGCTTATCAACAAGTCATTCAACATCAGCAACAAAAACAAGCAACCTTAGTAGCACATTAATAGAAGCAACAACAACAAGCAGCCTTAGCAACACAACAATAGTAGCAACAACAACAAGCAGCCTTAACAACACAGTAATATCAACAACATTAAGAAACCTTAGTAGCACAACAACAACAACAAGCAGCCTTAGCAACATAACAACAGTAGTAACAACAACAAGCAACATTAGCACAACAAAAATATAAAACTTGATAAGTAGCCTTAGCACAACAACAAAATCAAGCTCATCAAGTAGCCTTAGCAACACATCAACAACAACAATAACAACAAGCAACCTTAGTAGCACAACAACAATGTCAAGCTCATCAAGTAGCCTTAGCATCACAACAAAAACAATAGCAAGCCCAACAACAAGCCCTTGTGGCTCAACAACAACAACAAGCCTTACTAGCTCAATAGTATGCCTAACAACAACAACAACCAGGTTCCTACTATAATCCTCAATAGAACATCAGCAATACAAACACGTTGGGAATGTATACATCAACACCGCAATTAACTTCATAGAATCTCACACCACCATACACCCCATACAACACCTTATCGTATCAAAATCCTACCTACAACTCATCTGCCATCCCAACATATATTCCTCCACCAAACCCACAAGACAATCTAGCATCACAATTTAAGGCGCTTTCTCAAGAGATACAAGACCCTCGAATGGGCAAGACAAAGAAGCCTCATACACAAAATTTATGTCCTTATCCATTTGATCAAAACATTGCAATGGTACCATTCCCTCCCGAATTTGAAATCCGCAAATTTGATAAATGCAAAGGGAGAGGAAGTCTTGTGGACCATGTCAAAGAATTTAACATCATGTGTATGGAAGTGGCCTACAATGATTCTTATTTAATGCACCTCTTCCCTAAAGTTTGACAAGTCCTGCCATGGTTTGGTTTTCTCACCTACCTCCTAGTATCAAAACTTCCCAAGAAATTATTGATAAATTCATCGATCACTTCTCCTTTAACCTTGACATGGACATAAGTCTAGAAGAATTTTACACTCTCAGAAAAAACAAAGGATAATATTTTGCTAATTTCTTACAATGGTGGAGACATAAGAGCAAATGGCCTCTTCTCGATGAACAATGAGTGGGAACCATCATAGAAAATCTACATCTAGATCTATCCTTCCACTTGAAAATGCAGTGCATCACATCTTATGACGAGCTTGTCCCTAGAGCCCTTAACATTGAAAGAGCTCTAATCTCATAGGAAAATACTCAAGCTTACAAAGACAATCGACCATCAACCAGTTCAAATGACAAGCCTCATGTTTGGGCCAAGAACAAGAATGTAACAAATGATGGTGTGGTAGATGCTAAGATGGTCCTAAGTGCTCCTAGACTAAACAAAAATCAAGTTGCTAACATTCAACCAACTATCTAAAAAATAAAACCTCCTCAGAACAATCAAATCAATAACACCAAAATGCAACAAGGTAAACCACTAACAAGAAAAACTATCCTAAAAAAAAGTACACACAATTATCGAAACCTGTCGAAACCATCATGAAGAAGTTGGTAGACTCAAATCTAATAACACTTCCCAATTTTGAAAACTACCAAGAACCACAAGAGAAACCATCTTGGTACAATGAGAATGACCTTTGTAACTTTCACAAAATCAAAGGACACAAAACCGCAAACTACATGAGGCTCAAAAACATTATCCAAGAACTCAGAGAATAATTCCATATCTGTTGAGATACCAGTCGAGAATCAATATCTTAATATATACAAGAACCCTATGCTAGATCATAAAAAAGCGAACAACAACGAAAAAGTTAAGGATTACACAAACGTGCAACATACCTATTCCCATGTGGTCGCTTCCTGTGATAGCGTCATAACTATCGTCACCATCAAAGGACCTAGTGCAGAATGTGGAGTCACCACACGACATGGAAAAATTACCATCTAAGTAGTCCCATCTCAATCTAGGGCACAACCTACTTTGCCAACATCCAATCCCACCAAGTACAATATCATAAATCAACTTAAGAAGACCCTCACACAGATTTCCATCTTGGAACTATTGAGGCTATCCCCCGCACATAGTGAAATCCTAGAGAAAGCCTTATCAGAGTTGTTTGTCCCTGAGGATATTGATACATATCTGTTTCAACCTATGGTGGGGCATATCACTAATCATCTTCTCACCTTCTCAGAGCAAGACCTACCATCAAAACCATCTCATAACCGTGCTTTAGACCTTGAGGTTATCATTCATAAGAACAAGGTCAAAAGAGTCTTAGTAAATGGAGGTGTTGGTCTGAACATTTGTACCCTTTAGTTAATCAAGAACCTAGGCCATTCAGAGGATACCATTAAGAAAGAAAAGAGTACCACTATCCAAGCATATGACAACCAAGAGTGGGTGTCACAAGGCATCACTGCACTACCCATCCGAGTGGTACCTCTCATTGCAAAAACTACATGCCAAGTGTTAGACCTTGATCTTCCATATAACATCCTACTTGGTTGACAGTGGATCCATGCCCTAAAAGTTGTAGCCTCAACCTATCATCAATGTGTAAAGTTTCCCTTTGAGGATAGATAGATTACTATCCATGGATATCTTGAGCATTTTTACTACTGCAAGAATCTTGAGGCCAAGTTTTATAAGATACCCCAAATACCCAAGAATGACGAAGGTCCTACACCATCTACCTCATTTGTTGACCCATCGTCTCTTGCATCAACCTCAAAAATGAAAAACATCCATTGTACATAACATCCTCGATATCAAAGAAGTGATCTAGGATGATGGTTGTGAGAACTATAAAATAATGAAGAATACCTTTGTCTTAGGAGAGCTACCTCTTTCTCCTCAATCCCATGGGAAACCAACATTTAGTAACAAAGAGCCTGAAATAATCAAGATGGTAGCTACTACCTTCACCAAGTGGGGTGATTTGAACCAAGAAGATTTCAATGAAGAGGATGTCTCTAAACTCCTCTATCAGGATGAACGACCTATCCCCAATCTTCCCATGGAAGATGATAACAAAGGATTGTAGCTAATGAAGGGAATAGGATATAACAAGAATGAGAAGCTAGGACAAAGTGATAATGGTTTGCTAGAACCCATCATTCTTGAGAAATGACTAAAGAATCTTGGCCTAGGATGTACTACTAGCAAGGTTACCCTTATTGGAAAAAGTACTTCCACTAAACGAGTTGAGGCTTCCTCTTGGCTACCTACATCACATGACATGACCTTAGCTGAATTCCCTCTTCATGATATCTATTACATCCTTTGATCCAAGCAATTAGCCGACTGAAGTGCACCTAGTATACCCACAAATCATTGACATGAACCAACAAGGGCCACCGATTCTTGATTTATTTAAAAATGATGAACTGATCTCAGAATTCATGGGACTCTATGACAACTTACCATGGGAAGATCAAAAAGTAGGTTTTGACATAGAGCCAGACATAAGGGCATACTATGGGGAGATGATTGAATCCTTCAATCACAAAATTGATGAAATGCAACTAACATGCAGATCCTTGAGTGAAAATCACACTGTGGCACTTTCTGATCCTAAAATAGTAAAAACAAATGATGCATCTAACAATGAAAAACTCTCAGAGGTGCCCAAGGATGAGGGATTAAATCTCACCCTTATTGCAATAGATCTAGAGAAGTAAGTAGTGTTAAGAAAAAAGGCCACTCCAGTCAATGTGGGAATAGGCGAAGCACCTAAGATTAATTTCTATGTTGAATCCTTGTTGGATGAAGAACAAAAAACCTAACAACATTCATAAAAGAGTGAAGAGCTAACTTTACATGGTCATACATAGATAGGCCAGAGATCGATCCAAAAGTGGTTGTGCATCACTTAGCAGTCTATCCTGAAGCCAAGAAAGTCAAGAAAAAATTAAGGAAGATGCACCCTCAGATAGCACTCTTGGTGAAACTAGAATTAAAAAATCTTCTTGACGTTGGATTCATCCAACTGATAGATTATCCTGAGTGGGTTTCAAACTTGGTATCAGTCTCAAAACCCACTAGGGGCATCATGATCTACACTAATTTTAGAGACTTAAACAAGACATGCCCGAAGGATGAAATCCATCTTCCTAACATTGACCTCATCATTGACTTAACAACTGGGCATGAAGTGCTATCACTCATGGATGGTTTTTCAGGATACAATCAAATCATGATCACCAAGGAGGATCAACACAAACTATGTTCACTTGTCCATGGGGAACCTATTGTTGGAAAGTGATGCCATTTAGGTTAAAGAATGCATGAGCAACCTATCAAAGAGAAATGACCCTCATCTTTCATGACATGATCCAAAAAATAGTTGAAGATTATGTGGATGATATTTTGGAAAAATCAAAGAAAATAAGTGAGCACATAGAAGTCTTAGGACCCATCTTTGACAAACTTGAAGAATACAAAGTAAGGCTAAATCCAAAAAAGTGTCTTTGGGGTTACATAAGGGAAACTTCTTAGCTATATTGTCTCACAAAGAGGGATATAAATTGATCCAACAAAGGTAAAAGCCATCCTAGACACGGAACCACCACAAACACTAAATTATATGAGAGGATAACTTGGAAGATTGCAGTTCATCAGAAGGTTCATAGCGCAACTATGCAACAAAATCCACTCTTTTTCGCATCTCCTTCATTAAGGAATAACTTACAAGTGGGATGAGAAGTGTGATAAAACTTTCCAGTAGATCAAATACCATCTATTGACACCTCCAGTGCTCATGCCACTAATACCAAACAAACCATTGATCCTATATATCTCAGCAACATCAACAACACTAGGAGCTCTTTTAGCACAACATGGTGAAAACATAAAGGAACAAGCTATCTATTACATCAGCAGGACCTTGGTAGGCTATGGAATTAACTATTCACCCATTGAGAAAGCATGCTTAGTAGTAGTTTTTACTTCACAAAAATTCAAACACTACATGGTGTCACATCAAATCAAACTTATTGCAAAGATCGACCCATTGAAATATCTTCTATCCAAAGCAACTCTCACTGGGCAAATGGACAAATGGGTTATGATCCTAACTAAATTTGACATAAAGTACGTAGAGTGCAAGGAAATCAAAGGACAAGTGATCACGGATAAACTTGCAGAAGCACCAATCTATGCAGAGAACCCCTTGATATCTGAGTTCCCTGATGAATCAATGTTACTTGTCAATCTTACAGATTAGTGGAAGATGTACTTTGATGGATCGTTCACCCAACATGGATCAGGAGCAAGTATTCTTTTCATCACCCCTCAAGGTGATTGCATTCCAAATTCATACAAGCTATCATTTCCATATACTAACAACATTGTTGAGTACGAATCCCTAATCACAAGTCTAAGGATAGTGGTTTAGTGGTAGATACAAGAGATGAAAGTCTATGGACACTCACAGCTGGTTATCAACCAAGTCAATTATGATTATCAAACTAAGGATTACAAGCTCACTCCTTACAAAAATATGGTAGAGAATATCAAGGACCTTTTCATAGATATAAATTTTGAGCAGAGTCCTCACATGAACAATAGAGCAGCAGACGCCATGGTAACAATTGGATCACTATTAGGCATGCCACATAACATCCTTCAATGTGAGTTCTTGGTAGAAAAAATTCTCATTCCAAATTGAAAAATCCATGAATCTAAATTCACTTGTGTCATTATTGGTCCTAGATCCCCATGGTATCATGACATATTTATCTACCTTAGTAGAGAAATCCTTCCATTTGATATCACCTCGAACCTTAAAAAGACCTTTGTCAATAAGGAATTCTGATTCGTGATCCTAGGTGATACCCTTTACTATCGAAGCATCGAAGGGACATTACTACAATGTCTTAACTAAGAGGAAGCCTTGACTACTTTAATAGAAGTTCATGATGGCATATGCAATTCCCATTCTAGCGGTATGACTTTAGCTAGGAAATTGTTGAGGATAGGGTACTACTAGCCAACCATGGAAAGAGAAGCTCATTAGTATGTGTAGAAATCTGTCTAGTGTCAACAACATGGAGATCTGATTCATGCTCTAGCTCAGGAATTGTAACCAATAATCACACCTTGGCCTTTTCATAGGTGGGACTGACCTCATAGGAAAGATCACTCCAACCTCATCCAATGGCCACAAGTTTATCATAACAACCATTGAGTACTTTACCAAGTAGGTTGAAACCATTCCTATGATGTATATAATGGGGAAGCAAATTGCCAAGTTTATCATGAATTACCTAATCTATTGTTATGGTGTTCCACAAACCCTTATCTCAAACAATGAAACACCCTTAAAGAATCAGGATGTAAAAGAGCTATGTCAAAAATTTAACATCCAACACTGATTCTCTACCCCGTATTATCTCTAGAGCAACAATCAAGTTGAGGCTACGAACAAGACCATTTTGAAAATCCTAAAGAAAATGGTTAATGAAGTTGGTCGTGACTAGAATCTATAGTTAAATCTTGCTCTCTGGGCCTATCAAACCAGTATCCGTACACCAACAAGTACAAATCCTTTCTCCCTAGTCTATGGATAAGAATCCATTTTTCCTATTGAGGTTGAACTTCCATCATTGCGAGTGTCACTACATAACCTAATCACCGATAAAGAATATAGAGTATCCCGGCTGAATGAGCTAGAATTCCTAGATGAGCGCCATCTTGACACCCTCAATCACTTGCAAGTATACCAAAACTGACTGAAACAAAGCTATAACAAGAAGATCAAATGTTGGTCTTTGTAGGTAGGGGATCTTGTCCTAAAGCAAAATCAAAAAAATCGTCTAGATCAGGATAGTAAAGGAAAGTTTGAGCCTAACTAGTTTGGTCCCTTTGTCTTCACAACAAGCTATGGATCAAGAGCATACCAATTGTCAACACCTGAAGGTGAACCCTTGCAAGAGCCAACCAAAATCTTGCATCTTAAAAAGTTGCATGCCTAGTCTTGAAGGGTATAAAATCTAAAAATACAAAAAAATAAAAAAATGATCAAAATCCAAAAAAAGGATTGAAAACAGTAAAGAAAAAAAAAGTCCTCTAGTGAAAACCACTCTAGTGGCGCTTTGGGAAAGTACCTTGGTGAAAACCTGGCAAACAGGTGCCTTACATAAATAAAGCACCTCCATATATTCTTTGGCTCTTTATCCTATCATTCTTTGCACCACCATCCATCCAACACATCATTGAACCCATTTATTCCATCAGCCATTTGCATCTCTATCATAGCTTGATGTTGTGAAGTATCGAATCCCCTTTAGTACTACTTGGCATATTCCTAAGGTTAGTTTGTCATGCCTATATCAAGGTAGTCTATTACATCACGCTGGGGGAAATTCGTTCTGGATCATATCGGGTTCTTGTATATCCTAAGGTTATTGTAAAATCTTATTAAAAATCCAAAAACATTCAAAAAATTTAAAGTCAAAATCTAAAACATCCAAAACACATCAAAAACCCTAAAAAGGCCGAACATTAAAAAATCCAAAAATAGAACCATGCCGAACTATGAGTCTCTAGGCTTGAACGTAGGCAAGACCATCATTGATGTGCCCCCAAGACACCCTAGGTCAATCCTTTAGGATTCTATCATAATAAACTGGCATTCCATCAATTTTTAATATCTTCATCTTCAATAAGTTGAGTTAGTCGAACTATGAGTCTCTGAGCTTGAACGTAGGCAAGGCCATCATTGATGTGCCCCCGAGACACCCTAGGTCAAGATTGAGGAGTCCATCATAATAAACCGACATTCCCTTAATCGTTCATTTATCATCATCAATAAGTCAAGTCAGTCGAAATACATGGTCTCTATGTGTATAACGTAGGCAAGGCTAATCTTTGATTAGCCCCCAAGGCCCCTAGGATGGGTCTTTTAGGTTAGTTTCTTGGTTGAAACTTAGAAAATCCCTAAAAATTCAAATACCAAAAAACACAAAAACATTTGAAAATTAAAAATCCAAAAACATTCAAAAGACCTAAACGACATCAAATATCTTAGAGAAAACCCTAAACAACCTAAAATAACCGAAAACCAAAGCATTCACATAAACTTTCAAAAAGACCAAAAAAAACCTCAAAACATTTTAAAAAATACCAAAAACATTGAAATATTCCAAAAAAAAATCCAAAACCATCCATCCCATCTCAATTTCATGCACAATAAACCTTCATCCATAATAAATCAATCATCACCTTCAACCTTTGGTAACACAAATAGAAAGTATCACAAGTCGTAAAGTGAGAACCTAAGTGTCAAAATCTAAAGTCTATGTCATAGGTAAATGATTTAGTAGAGTTTCTATCAATGGCATATCACACACCTAATCCTAAATCAAACCATTTGATAACATGTCCTAGGATGTATCCTTCTAACAATGGACATCAACATCAAAAATCACCTTAGCTATCTTAAACTGGCAAGAGATATAGATAACACTGACTGTTTGTCTTTAATCTTTTCGTATGATTTATCTTATTGAACCATTATGAGAACCTCTCGATGATGTCTCAATTATTTAGAGAGAAAGGAATGGGCATCGATCATTATCTTTCATTTGTTGTGCTTGTGGGTATTCTTGTAAAATAATCATGGCGCATACTTGCTTAGTTGTGTGTAGGGAAGTTATTCAGAGTAGATTGTTGACTATTGTGTATGCTTTGGTCAAAGATATTTTGAACTACTAAACTAAATTCTAACAAGGTTTCCATATGTCAAGATGTGAATAAGAACTATCCTATCTATTTTTAGAGTCAAATTCCATTACACTAGATACAATTCCATCCTATTTATCAATACCTTGATGCCTTGTGTCTATGTGTTATATAAAAAATAAGGAATGATAGAAAATCCCAATCCCAAGATATGAGAAATTCATCATCATCATGCATATCTCATCACCATCTCTAAAGAGTCTCGGTGGGTCATAGACTTGTTGGACTTTTGAATCAATCTCAAAATCAATGGTCAATCCATCCATCTTATTCTTTTTATTCTTCTATCTTTACTAACATTTATATCCAAGTATCTAATTTGTGTGATATATCAAAATGTACATGAGGCTATCCATATCCAATAACTGTCTATACATCTTGAAATTTGTCTACATCAATATCTGAGATAGCACACCAGAAATCCCGCTTCCACTAGGGCATCTATATCATCTTCAACTCAACAATCTGAAAAGTTGCAACTCTTTGATTCAAAAGCAACCTAAAATATCAAGCATAAGTCTGATTTTCACCTATTGTGAGCCTGATTGGAACACTTTATTCCCCGATCAATCTCTCAAGGGGGAAACCAACCATCTTTCAATCATATCGATATCAAATCATCTAACGAATTTTGTTCTTATCCTTGCTATCAAATCTTGATCAATCTATCAAATCAACCATCATTGGGATATATCATTCCCTATCAATCCTTGTGTTATTCAACACAATCCTTGCATTGTTGTGAATCCTCAACAATGTTATCAATCAATCAATCAGGTCAGTCAACTTTAGCTTGGCTATCAACATCTTAAAGAGATCATCGATATTCGTTTTTGCATTGTCATCAGCATCAAAATTAACATCGAAATCAACATCAATCTTTGAGCCAATGCAACAAGTACATTGCTTCAAAGAGGGGAAAATGTAGACTCTTAAAAATGTCTTGAATGATATCATATACTTGAATCAGGTATACTAACATCATTTCTTCCTAAAACCCAACTTATTTTCACTTAATTGATTAAATTTTCCTAGCTAATTAATTATGTCATTTGCATCTATTAACCTAATTAATTTAATTAGGTTAATTTACCCCCTTCCATACTAACATTTCATCTCATTAAATTAAATAAATTAAATTATTTAATTTAAATCCCTAAGTCCTCTTATTTAATTAAATAACCCTAAGTTATTTAATTAAATATCATATCACTATCTCCCTTTTTCATTAAGTCATTTATTTAATGAATATCATCTAATTTCCCTAATTTTCATAATTCAAACTTTATTTACTTATCAAATTACTAATTAATCTAATTCCCCCCACTTGCAAGAGAATATTCCTCCTTTGCACATTCCTCGAAATATTCTCATGAAATATTCCTTCCCCTTTTGCACAATTAAACTTTGTTTTAATTTTCTAAATATCTATTTCCCTCACCCATGAGAATATTCCAAAGAATATTCTCTCTCCTCACTCATTTGAAAAAGGGAATGTTCTTATAAAGCTTCATGTGAAAGTTAACTCAAAAATTCTTGTGCAAGTTAACTTGTGATCTCTTTTACATGTCAAAAGTGTGTTTGTTTGAATAAATATGAACCCTTGATTAAAATCTCATTTGTTAATGAGAATCCATGATACATGCCTCCATCTTCTTTCCTTTTTGACCATTGATTAGTTTTTTCAATCTTATCCTTCATTTTTCATTTTCTTTCCTATAAATAAAGCACTATTTGGAGATAAATGGATCCATCTTTTAACAACAAACTTATGTTGTTAAAATCATTTGCACTTGCACTCACATTTAACATCATTTTAGTTGTATTTACTTCCATATTAGCTTAGCTTCCATTAACGACTTCCATAATAACATATATGCATACATTTAGCTTATTTGTTAATTAGGATTTTAATCTTTTGAAGCTTGCATACATTTAGAGTAGATTTACATACACCCATATCGATCATCTTAGCATAAATCATGTTAAAATAGATTGCATCATGTTCATTTAGCTTTAAATCATGTTTTCATACGCATCTATCAATGGTTTCATTAGTTTTCTTCAATAAAATTGATTGAAACAAGCTCATTATCCAAGGGATTGGGAAATGGTCACCATTCCACATCAATGTGACACCACTCCGCTAATAGGATAAGTTTCAATGTCTTAGATTAGAGGTTTATGAAGCTTTCTTGATTTGGAATGTTAGTTTTAATGGATTCTTTGTCTTTGCTTACAATGAATGATCTTATTGGGAATGATGCTTAGTGGGTTAAATATGCCTCAAATTCATATGGATCGGGTGTAGTTAACCTTCACTATGTCTTTGGTCATAGATATTAACAACTATCTTGTAGTAGGGTAGACACCACCCTATATCTCACTAAGAGAAAAGAGGCAATTGGTTCATAAGAGTTTTTCTTACTCCTAGATAGTTGGATACTTATTCTACATAGGCCTAAACAACATAATTAAGAGATGTATTAGAGAATATGAAGTATATGATATCCTCAGAGCATGCCATGATGAACCCTATGGGTGGCACTTTGAAACAAAGATGACAACTCTTAAGATTCTCAACACTAGCTACTATTGGCAAACTCTTCATAAAGATGCAATGACATACACTAAGGGTTGTGATAGGTTTCAAAGAATGGGAAAGCCAACAAAAATAGATGAAATTACATTATAACCACAGTTAGCTTTGACATTATTTGAAAAATGGGGATTATACTTTATTGGCCCCATATCACCAACATCAAACAACAAAGAGTACATACTGGTATGCACAAATTACCTTACAAAGTGGGTGGAATTTAAGGCTCTACAATTTGAAAGAGATTGTAATGTGGAAAATTTTCTTTATGATGACATATTCACAAGATATGGAGTTCCAAGAGAGATTGTCATAGACCAAGGACCCCAATTTACATCAGATTTGATCACAAAATTGGTTCAAGAGTATGAGTTCAGACATATGAAGTCAACACCTTACCACCCTCAAGCTAGTTGGTAGGTTGAAGTCACAAACAAGGAAATTGAAAATATTCTCACAAAGACAGTGCAAATACATAGGAAGGATTGGGCAGCCAAGTTGCCTGAGGCAATTTTGGCCTATAGGAAAACTTGAAAGACCATAATAGAAAGTAGTACTTCTTATTGAATTTGAATATAAAACATTGAGGACAACAATTACATTGGGCATGGACTTGTTCACAACTCAGTGGGAGAGATTACACAATCTAAATGCACTTGATGAAATTAGAGTGGAATCCATACACCACACTGAAGTTGTCCAGAATCAAGGAATTCATTGGCATGATCAGTTCATAAAGACAAAGGAATTTAGTGTAGGTGATTGGAATCTCCTTTATGACTCTAGATATAAAGACTACAAAGGGAAATTACAAACTAGATGGCTTGGTCCATATGAGTTAGAAAAAGTGTTTCCAAATGGAGCAGTACAATCACATACAATTGATGACATCAGGTTCTCATTATTGGAAAAAGGACATAAATTGAAGCTTTACAAAAAGCCATTGTAGAAGGATGACCTCCTTCTTTTATTAATTTAGTAGTTTAAACCTATAATTGATAATTCAATATTAGAGACTACAAGTTCTACAAATGAATCAATGGATGAGCTACACAACTCACCAGCTGATGTTTCACAAGTATAATTCCACCACCTCTTTCAAATCCACACACTGCACATGTGACAAATGACAAAATTTATTTTCTAGAACAGTCAAAGAAGCAACAAGGACCCATATCATAATGCCTGCAGGTGACAACTTTCAGAAGGGACTTTTTACTATATGCACTTGTAGCACTTATCTGATAGTCATTTCATATTACCACCACATCTATCACATATCTATCATTGTAACTTACATCCATCCATACATGCAACCACATATATTTCATTATATCCATTCACATGTATCATTTCCACCACCATTTTCAATTACCACATACCATGCATTCATTTCAGCTTACTTATTTTGTATACTCTATAGCCTTTTCATTCCATCATTCACCACGTGCCATGCATATGTTGTCATTCATTTCAAATTTCCTCTACCCGATTTTCATTACAATTACGGTAAGTCATTTCATATTCCACCGCAGTCAATCAACAATCACTTCAAACGAGTTCAATTTCAATCCAACACATTTCTATAGGTACACAAATTAACTTATCATAATTAACATAGTGATTATTGATTTTTAGCATGTTTATATATTACTTCATGCATGTTTCATATCTAAATTTATTTTCCACTACATTTTATTTAACTCTTTGCCAAAACCATACCACTAAGTGAAGACACTTAGTACCTTTATTTGGGGGGAGGTTTCCTTATTTTCTTGATCTTCAAAAACTCTCTACAAGCTTTTTTCTATTTTAATTTTCCTCAATTTTCAAACAATACAAGCTCAAAGGAGAGAAAGAGGGTTAAAGGCAGCTGAATTGAGAGGTTTCATGCATACATATATTGAGAAAGTGGTGTAGTTGGAGTGAAAAACAAATAATTAAGGAACAAGAACAAAGAAAAGTGTTATCATGGGTGGTGACATTATTCATAGAGAACTAGAAGCACATACTCAGCTATTGGAAGACGGGATGGTATTGCCTATTTTTCAAAAATCTGGCTGGCTGGTGTACTTCTTGAAGTTTACAAAGTATAATGAGGTCATGATACAATAGTTTTCTACCACATTACAAAATTATGAAGTAGTAGTGAGAGGCTTAAGGATAGATGCCTTAGAAGCTGCCATTGCTGAATTATCCAATCTGCCATGGGAAGGAGAAGAATTTCCATCTAGGGCAGATGTTATTGCTACCAGGGATGAATTAAGGTAACTAGGAGAGAACCTAGACTCATCTTTTCAAGGTACTAAAATATTATCCTTACCTTGGGCATGGGCTTCAGTTGCTTCCTACATAATTAAGTATTTAACATGTGATGGTAGGTACTTCTTGTTGTATACAGTTCATTTTAAATTGTTGAGTAATCTTCACCATGATATGCATGTGAATGTTCCAAATTTCTTGTATAATTTGTTAAAAATAATTTCAACTGAATATAGGAAGAAAATAAATAATTCAGCATTATCCCATTTTTGTTTGGTCACATTATTGATAAAAAGGAGTCTCAAGACTCAATTTCCACATATTTCTTAGGAAAATTTTCCTAAATTGCAACAATATCAATAGTATCCTTGAAGAACCTATTGTCATAGAAATAGTAGAGGAACCTACTATTTCAAAGAGGGAAATGCCCTCTGGCTCCTCTACTGTGTTACCTACTCAGCCTACAACCACTATCGAGCAACCTGTGGCAAAGGACAAGGAAGAAACCCCTATTTTGGGAAAAACATAGAGAGCCAAGAAAAGGAAAGGTGGACCTTCTTCTCCACCTTCCAAAGGGAAAAAAAGACCCATAAGGTGGTCACATCACCTATTAGGAAAAAGGCCAATGAGGGGTATAGGAAAAAGATAGAAAGAAGATGTTACAATTGAAACAGTCATAATCATAGGGGAATTCCCCTAGTAATGTAAATACACCTATTGCACAATCATGGTACTATACAAGTACCTCTGAATCTGATTCAGAGGATGTTTTTGTTGCAAGGATAATGAGAAAAAGAACCTCAAAGAACCCTAATTCATAGGGTAATGAGTATATAATGAGAGGGATGACTATTTTTGGAAGGAGATGAAGGAATTTTCGCTAAGAAAAAAGATATTGGCAAAGAATTACATGAGGTTGTAGAAAGGATAAAGCAATTGGAAGATTTTTTGAAAACACACCAGCAAAAAGATAGTGAGAGGGAAAAAAGAATTAATGAGTTGGAGGAAAATATTTATAAAATTTAGCATGGGTCTAGGTTGGATGAATTAGCACAGCTTGCTATCGTAGAAGTAGAAAACAAGGAACTAGTACCTCATGGCCCAATTCCTCCACTAATAGTTCCATCTAGGCCAATTGTGGTGTTCTTGGCTGTGGAATTATGGAAAAGAACCAAAGAGTTCTTTGAGAAGAAAAAGGAGTGGGAAAAAGAAAATTTTGAATTGATAGACAAAAACACTAGGGCACTTGAGCATAAAGAGGTAGAAATAAAAAGGCTGAAAGTGAAGATTGCAGAAGTAGTAGAAAAGGTTGCGTAAATTCTAAAGTGTAGACCTCCTACAAGAGTTTATGCATTATTTTTGTAGGAAAATTATTTGTGTTTTCAGTTCAACCAATTGATTAGTGATTTTCCAATGTCAATGAATATAAATTTTTCATTTTTTAGATACTTTCTTTGACTCTACACTAGACATGAAAGACCAGTTATGTGAGTTCTAATTGCATAACTTTGTTCTCTCATATAAGACTGAATGGAATCCACTGATGTTTGTAGGAGATTTACAAATCATATCATTAGCCTCTTATATCAGGAATGAGCATCAGAGAGGTGAAATCTTACAAGAATACAATGAGAGGGAGAAATCTATTACTCTACAGCTAAGGAAAGAATCACAAGACCCCAACACAGTCATTGATCAGTGGTTAGAGCTTCTAGCTTACAGAGGTGTGGAAGACAAATAATGAGTATGAGGGAAAATGACTACATGAGGATGAAGAAAATAGCTACATGACCCATTAATCAAGCCTTCTAATTTGTGAAGAAGAGATGGGAAGAACTAACCCCTGAATTAAAGAAAAAGGAATCACACTCCCTATATAGTTTTATAGCCATTATTAAAAGATCTCATAGGTATATAGACATTGTTAGGGATAATGGAATTAAATGGTTTCCACTCACCTTTCATCCACCTCTTCTCCTCTATCTAGTGCCACATTGGATAGGGAGGAACCATGATAAAATGGAAACAACAAAGAATATAAGGCTAGAAAATATTTCATGTCAAAAAGGCTACTATCTAAGACAAGAAAAGGGAGTTGATGTGGTGACAAATTTCAGGGAAATGCCTCTTTAGTACAACCTCTAGTCTTAAACATTACTTGAGGACAAAAAAATACTGTAGTTGGGGGAATGATGGGCCTAGGGAATAGCTAGCTTTCTTCCTTTTAATTTATGTCTTTTAGCATTTCAAGTTGCTTGTCTCATAGACAATCATGAACCTTATATATTTTTAATGTCTTTTATGCATCCTAAACTAGAATTTACCATGTGAAAATATAATTATGATATGATAATGTTTTCATGGATAAATGTGTGAATGTTTATGAAATTCAATACGATTTTGTGTTTAATTCATGATTGTTAATAGTGTGTATACTTTAGATAAAACTAATCTCTTGCAGCCAAAAGAATTGTAACCCGCACCAACTGAAGAGCTCAACCCGCAACCAAAGGATTCCAGGAAGATTGAAGGGGAGAGTCCAGAACACTGAGAATGTGATATTTACAAGAAATGACGGAAGCGATCATTAAAGTGATCAATTGTGAGTCATCGAATCATCCAATAAGACAATGAGAGGAAGAATAATCTTATATTGATAAGGAAGCCAATGTGACATTTTTCACAGAGCACGTCTCTATTAAACCATTGGGGTAGAGTTTCAATTCTATTTGTTTTCTTCCATTTTTTTCAATTATAGTTTTAGTTACAAAGACTAGTCCTCTCTCTATTTTGAAGGAGAGTGGACATTTGCATTTAGTTTTATGTTTTTAGTCCTTGTGCAAAAAAAACTCCTCTCGAGCCTATATATTTGGATTGGTGGTTGAGGAGTAGATCTAGTTAGAGGATATATGATTGGATAGTTCTAGTTTTGTTTCATAGACAATACTTCATTGTTAGTTTTATGTTAATCTATTGTGATGGGTATGCACTCATGAATGAGATATTTGTGAAGATTCTTGTCATGTTGTGAGAGTTCATTTATATGAAATAAAGATGTTCTAGTTTAATGTTATGATTAGTTAATTCAAGTAGCACATATTTGATTTCTTTTGTAGGTACAACTCAAGCAAGGGCCACTGGAGGTACTATTCACCCACCTTAATTTCTATTATTAAATTAGAATTTTATATTGTTGCGTTCATTTCAAGTAGATTCTCAATTGCATGTACATCAATCATATCTTGTATTATGAATTATGCTATGTGATTTCCATGAGTTGTTCTTCAGAGAGGTAAATAAGTTAGAAGTGAGAGTTAATAGTATTAGTGAATTGCAAATTTCAGGCTTAGTAGTTAATAGTCACAGTGTTAAGTTGAAGGTACCTATAACATCAGTAGTAGATTAAGTTATTTCCCCTATTTTGCAAGTTAACGCTTTATTTACTTTTCCAACCTTTACTATTTTCTTGTACATATGTAAACCACCTATACTCACTGATATAGGCTATGTAGATTCCATGAATACACATACAATGCCAACATTATCAAAATCTTACGAATCCCTGGTTGATAATTAAATGAAGTCTTTATGAGGGTTTAGTGAATTGTTTAGCTAGGAAATCCTCCTCTAAATTGTGTTTCTAGCACCAAGTTGACTAAGCATTAGAAAGGCCTTACAACACCAACATTGTAGATTTGTGTTGCAATAGAATATCATTTATCACATACAAAGTTAAGTCCTTTTTATCTTTCTTTGTCAATTTTAGCATTTTGCGTTTGATACTTGTCTTAACTCCAATAATAACTTTTAAAAAACACTGTTATGCCTTGCATAACCACCCCATCTTCTGTCTTGGTCAAAATGGGTCCCCCTTTGTGTTTTTTTTACTTAGTTGTTTTTGGAACAAAATTTGGAGTATAGTTTTGCCAATACTTTGTTTTTCTTTGTTTTCTCTGTCGGAGTCAGAACCGGAGCTGAATCGGGTTTTGAAAGGTCTTTTGAGGTGTATTTTTGGTTCTAATCTCGACGATCTTTTCTTTGCCTTTATTTTTTCTCTTTAGCGGAAGCGGAGCAGGAGTGGGAATTGGGATGGTTCTATTCAAAATTTGCAAAATCAAATTCAATTCCGATCCCGACTCTGTTCCCTTTTTAATGTTTGCTTGTCTTGGTTTTTGTGTTTTGTTTTATTAGGTTGGTCTTTTACTTAACTTTTTGTTTTTGTTTTTGTTTTGTTGTTAGTTGTCGAACGCGGAGTCGGAATGGGAATAAGGTTTGGAAAGTTTATGATTTTAAGATCCTATTTCCATTTTGGTTCCGACCCCGCCAATTTTTGTCGTTGACTTTTTGACTGAAGTTGCACTATAGACCAGTGTTTGTTCTCTTACAGTTCCGATTCCGCCTTTACTATGTTTTAATGCATTAATGGTGGTTGCCGATGTAGGTAGAAATTCACATATTTTTCTTTATTAAGGGTTAAAGCCGAATATTATTGTTATTATTACAAGTCTGAGAGTGCGAAGAGCAATAGCAGAGTTCGTTTGAGCAAATTGATCGAGATAGAGAAGGGATTGTGTGCGAATTGATTCAAAAAGTTAGTGTGGCTTTGTTTGCGTTTGAGGTAGGTCTTTTATCTTTGTTGTTCGTTGTTTTATTTGCGGTTGTGTTCATTGTGTTTTTCTTTGTATCTGTTCGCATCAATCATTGTGTTTTAAAGGAATTTTATGATCATCGATGTGATTGAATGAGCAGGTTCTTGTTTTGGTTTGTTTTAGTTTTGTTTTTATCTTTGTTGTTTTATTTTGTCATGTCGTTTCTTTCTATTTTTGGGCATTGTCGCTTTCACGTCTTAATCTTGATCGCGTCATGTTGTTTTCAATTTGCAGTAGATTTAGATTAGATTAAAGGTTTCTTATGGCGTGAGTTAGATTAAGAATTTTACAATGAGGTAGGTTAGAGATTTTACAGTGAGTTGAGGTAGATTAGATGTATTGTTTAATTTAGGGTTTCATCGTTTGGTAGAATGGCAGGGTTTTAAAACCCGTGCCCTAGTTTTTTTTAAGTTTGTTAGATTAGGGTTTCGTCGGTCTCTGCAATTACTTTAAAATAAGATTTAAATAAATGGCTCTAAAATACAATTGTTCCCCACGGTCATATGAGGGTAGAGTTTCTCAGCTCCTTTGCTATGTTATGGCGACCTAGGTTTAATCATGAAGTTATGATGAAAATGAATAAATTTGATGATGTCATGATTAGCATAGGCGGAGGCAAGATTGGAATGGGTATTGGCATAAGAGTTTTTTTTTACCAAAGTTATCAATTCCATTTCTATCTCGTTTTTGATTTCGAGTTCTAAAAAGGTTTTATTGAAGTATGTGATAATTAGCAGAGCCGGGATCGGAACTGATCTTGAACTTAAGGTTTTTTTTGTAAAGGTTATCAGTTCCATTTTTATCCCGTGTCTGGCTCCACATATGGTGGGAAGTCTTTTGTCGAAGTAACGATAACCAAATTGGAGGCGGAGGCAGAATGGAAATAGAATATGAAATGAGAGGAATTTGAAGAAAACCAAATCCCTTTTTCATTCTGATCTCGGTTCCGATAACTTTCCCGACTCCGACTTCGAGTCTGTTTGTTACCAGCTGAAGTTCCTATATTGGTTTTTGTTTCGAGTCCGCCAGTTTGTAAAAATGATTATTTTGTGTTTCTCTCCGACTCCGACTCCGATATATATGTAACAGGTATGTTTTTAAAACATGTTTTATAATGATTTATTGGAAGGTCTAATTGGAGGTTTGCTTGCAAGAGACTTGAGAGATGTCAGGAACATCAGGAGAGGCTGCTCGGAGGAATCAACCGGCGGGAACGTCAAAGCCTGCACTGAAAATCAAGAAGGTGAAACTAGAACAACTACCTTATACATTAAGGTATGATCATAGGAATCCGGTGGTGAAGGCGAGCAAGGTGGAATCAAACTGGTCAGATATCACAGATACCAATCTAGGCCAGTATAGTTTCGAAGAATTACATGAAGAGACCTTTACAGAAAGGGCAAACTTGACAGGGAGAACTCAAAGGATTGTTGACTCCGGTCTTGCACATATCACTATGTTTCCTTTGTCATTTCAGTGTCCAGAATTGATATGTACAGTGGCCAGTACTTATAATCTAGCTACAAGATTATGCATGGATTCACAGAATAATGTGATTATAGATCTTACTCCACGGATGTTCCAAAGCATATTCAATGTTCCTGATCCCAAGAATTTAGTGCAGTTGACTGAGGCTGAGGCATTGGAGAAATACAGTAAGCATAAAGACTCCAATAAGTCTCATTTAAACAAAAGATGGTTAAGTACCGAGAAGAAGTCTTTGAGCAAACTGGCAGATCAGCCAAAGAGGGCAGACTTCAAGAAGGAGATATCTGATTTAATATTGATGCTGTCCAGAGTGTTTGGGAAGAGGGATGCCTTCCATTTCAAGGAATGGATGTTTCATTTTATTCAAGTGATCTTTCAGGGTGATTATCAATTTGATTGGTCAATGATTGTTTCTGATGCCATACATGATCAACTCACAAGGGTCAGACAAACCAAATCTTTCTTCATGACTTCATATGTGGTCTATGCTGCAGCAAGATTGGGGATTTTCCTAGGATTAAACAGAGTAGGTATAATGGGAGTCTTGGATGGACAAAAGAAGGTATGGGAACACTATGATCAATTATCTCTTCAGGTTGCTGAGAATCACTTCAGAAGAGTCAATGATGCATTTTTATATGTGGTTATCAACCAGTTGAGTGGAGATGCAGGATACAGGTTAAGCCAAGAAGCTATGGCATTCATTTCTGAATGGGGAAGTTGGTACATCCAATACCCCAAATTTACATACTTCAGGTTGTTTGGGTTTGAAGGTCATCCCCATTTACTTCCAAGATGCTGCAGCAATAGAATAGTGCTTATGGAATTTGTATATCAAGCCATTGGAGTTAATGCTAGATTCGGGATGAAGCATAAGATAGGATGCCATAAGTTTCCTATGACATTGGGGGAATATGGCTGTCAGCACTTGAAGGCAGCTAAGGTGGTTTGTAATGAGTTGATACAATTAAAATTGGGATTGTATACAGCTCGTAAGTATTTTGATCTGAAAAAGAAGATGTATACTTTATTACCTTCAGTATTTACTAGACACTTTAATTTGTTAGAGGATTTTTGGTGTGATAGGCAAGATGAATTTGACTTAAGGAGGAAGAATTATGAGAGATTACCAGTCTCACTTATGGTAGAGTTGGGTATTAAAGATAATATTCCTGACACTTTGGTGGATGATGGAGTGGTATTAGATCCCTCATATGAAGCTTTGAATATTGGCACCAAAAACTTAGATCCAATAGACTGGAGTGAAGAAGAAACGATTGACATTAAGAAATTGGGAAGAACAGTCTTGGATAGAAGTGTGCAATGGTTGATGATGAGGACTCAAGCTCCTTAGGGACCAATCCTCAAGAAAGGTAAAGGGTATAAGAGGATTAAAAGAAAGGCACCTTCCAAGGAACCATTGGAATTCTTTCCTCCGGATGTTGAAGAAACGGAGTTAGAGGTAGTTGATGAAGAAGAAGAGACACCCGAGGGAGATGTTCCAATTGAATCTGTTGTTCTTATGCCTGCATTGGGTGAGTCATCTACACAAGCCCCACTCACAAGAAAGAAAAGCAAAGAAGTTCAAGGAGTGCTTTATGCCATGGCTAAAGCTACTAAAGGAAAAGAAGTGGAGGAAGAGTTGGTAGAAATTGAGACAGACTCGGATGAAACTCTGTCAGAGAAGAATTTGCAAGAAAATGTACCTCTAGATTATACTGTTGAGCAGATTCTTACATAGGAAGAACAATGGAAATAGTTTGAAGATGCTACCAGGGAATCTGATGCAAGGGCTGCTGTGGAGAAACAAAAGGAAATGGAGGTAAAGTTGCAAGCTGATGCTCTACTTCAACAACAACAATCAAAGGTAAAAGAAGTTGAAACAAGGGTAGCAGCTGATACAATGGAGGAGCAAATAAAGCAACGAGAGCATGAGATCAAGGTCAAGGCAGAAAATGACAAGCTAGAACTGATACAGAAGATCCATGATCTTGAGGAGGAGAAAGCAAGAAACCGAAGGGAAAAGGAAGCCCTGGTTGCTAGATTGAAGCTTGCAGAGGAGACTCGACAAAAAGAACAAGAGGTTGAAGCTTCAAGGAAAGAAAAAGAGGCTGAAGAGCTGGTAAAGAAACAACAAGCTAAGAAAGAAAGGGAAAAGGCAGAGAAACTCATAGCCTTGGAAGTAGAAAGGATAGAAAGGGAAGAAACTGAAAGGAAGAAAAAAGAAGAAGAGGCCGAAGCTGCAAAACTTAAAGCTTTAGAGGCAGAACAGTTGGAAAGAGAGGCCTTGGAGAAAGAAAGGTTAGAGAAAGATCAAATGGAAGAGGAAAGATTGAGAAAAGAAGAAGAAGATAGGAGAATACAAGAACAAAGAGATAGGGAAGAGGCTGAGAAGTTGGTGCAGATGCATGTGCTGCAGGAGCAACAAGAAAAGGCAAAGGTTGATTCTCAACCTGAGGTAGATATTCAGCCATCCTCTACAGTTGCTGCTTCCTCTTCCATGATGATGACTCCTAGTGCTCCTACTTGGTTGAAATTAGATCTATAGAAGAGAGCTAGAACACCTCCTCAATCTCTTAATTGGGAGGACATGATGAAGGAGATTGAACAGGAAAGGCCTAAGAAGAGGGCTAAAGTTTTGCATTCTACCAGACTCACAGATAAAGGAGAGATAGTGGCTGAATGTGTCGTGCCTATGACTGAAAAGGAGGTAGGGGATATGCAGCTCACAAACTATCAATTGAGTACGGTTAACTTGGGAAGACCCACTAGAAATCAACAAATGAATCCGATTGATGTGGTGGCTTCAACGACAAAATCAAGAATGATCAAGGACAAACAAAAGAAAGATGGGCTTAAGGCTCAGTTAGATCAGTTACATTCATTTTTGAAGAGTGTCTCCTCTCTAAGGTCACAAAAGGTTGCAGCAATTGAGACTCCTGTTTTGCTAAGAAAAAAGGAGGTTGATGATTTGGTGCAGGTTAAAGGTAAGGCGGAGATGGTTGACAAATGGATAGACAAAGTGAACCGGGAGGTAGGTGAGGTTTTGGAAAAGGGGTTTGAAACCTATAAGGAGGCGGAAGGAGTAATAAAAGAGATGCATCAATATATTAAGGCCTCCGAGAAGTTAAAAGAAGAGTACAAAGAGTACAGTGAAAAGTTAGAGAAGATAAATACAATGCCTCTAACTACTCTTCTAGAAGAATCTATACTCGAAGATGATAATAAAGATTTTGTAGAAAAGACTTCTCGTATCCTTAAGTTTAGGATCGGCTTTTTGAGAAAGCATAAGGATGAAATTCAGGAAGCAGGTAATAATTTAACTGAGCAGTTGGAAGAGTTGGAAGCAGTTATGGCTATAATAGTAGATGTGAATGTAATGACTAAAGATGGCATGTTGTTAAGTCAGGTTAGAGAGAAATGGAATGAAAGATTCCAAGGACTCATGCAGGATGATGGAGAGGACTTAGTGATAGACCGACTTGTAGAAGTCAAGGAAGAAATAAAAGCAGCAGGAAGAGAGTTGGTCAAGGTAAAAAGCATGAAAGAATTTGCTGCAGTTGAGTTGGATCGCATCAAGTTTGAAGATGATTGGATTGATGGGCCAGACATGGATATGCTACAACAAGTCTTCACCAGTTATAAATTGTTCATAGCGGATCCAGCATCACATGCATAAAATCTTGCATGCATAATATTCTTCTTCCTTGCATGTTGCATGCATGCAGCACTGGCAGTCTCAAGGACGTGTGATCTTCTTTTCTCCTATTTTCTATCTTCTATTGTTAGATCAAATTGAATGTATAATGTAAGAACTCAAGATCGAAATTGATCTGAGTTTCCAAGACAGTTGATTGTTCCTAAGAAGGTGGAAATCCTAAGATAGAAGTAAAAGTTCGAACTTTTTTTTTTTGTATTCTATAAATACCAGTGGGGTATTACATTGTAAGGGTCGGCTAATTGAGAATTGGATTGGCTTACCTAGTGCTAGGAGATAGAATTTTTATAGAGCATTTTGCAGAGATACATTGTACCAGATCTTGTTTACAGTTAATAGAATTGCAGGTTTACGAAATATGGAGTTTGCATTGAATTGTGTTGATTGATAAGGTTAATGAGTTATAATCCACTTGAATTCCAGTGATTGTGCTGAAGCATGATAGTTTCTTATGTGATGAAATTCATTAGAAGAAACCAGGTTTAAAGATTATCTTATTAAATTGTCATTGAATTAAGGTTATTAAATTCTGTTGATCTATAGTTTTAATGATGAATGAATGTGTGTGGTTTTGAGATCTTGGAAATACTTGTGATAGGCGAATAAAGGAATTGAATTAAGCACCTAAGATGTATACGATGGTACAGTTATACTGTGGGTTGTGTCATGCTATGGTTTTTGTGATCGGTTAAGAAAACATTCATTGTTAAAAGTATATGTCTGGATATTAGATAAATTTAATTCATACTTACTGATTTACCCCTTGGATCTATCTTTTTCTTTTATTTTAAACCACTTGATTTACAGGAACTATTTTGACAAAGAGAGTCATAGCTTGAATCCTTTGTTACCAACACAGGCCCCTTGAATATTACAGTTGCATGAACCAATTGAGTGACATCAGATAGTTGAGAACCGACTACCAGGACCTTGGGAGTTAGGCCACTACATGTAGTCTTTCTTTTTTAGGAGAAATAGAGTAGAAATATTCTGTTTTAATGTTGTTTGTGTCATTTTAACCATCAACAAACACCTCTAAATTTTTATGTAAAATCTTAGAAAATCCTAGATAATTAGATTAATTAAATTCATGGTGAATCCTTCCTTTTTCAAAATTAACTTTCTTGGTGAATTTATGTACACCAATAGAAATTTTTATTAAATCTTGGAAATTCTTAGCAAATATTGACTAACTACATTAATTATCTTGACAAATCCTTCCTATAGAAAAATAATTTATTAATTTGGGCCAACCATAAAGTTAAATGTTATCTAAATAATGGTTCCATCATATTAGGAAAGGTGTCTCTACCTTTCTCCTAATGTTAAGAAGTTTTTTTCATACTATGAAACATAAAAACTCAAATTCTAGGCTATAGAGTTTGTTTTTAGGTAAAATAAAAAATGAGTTTGTTGGCATCACTTCTATGGATTCTTGTTGTGTATATATTTTTGAGCTCTACATTATTTTAAAAGGTACTAATGGTCTCCTAGATCAAAAATTATGGCCTTCAAAATTTGGTTCTCCCATATTAGAAATGTAAAAACATATGACATTGAAAATAGTTGTAAGAGGGGGTTAAACTTGTTAAATTACTTATGATCATGTTACAACACATCATAGGAAATATTGAATGTAGATAATGAAGCCAAAATAGAATGCCAAAATTGGTGAGTGGATTATGACAACTAGAAGAAATATGTTATTTTTAGCTTGTGAATCCATCTTGGGATTTGGTTGTTATTTTTATAATTAGGTATTTTGGTGCCACATTTCTAGGTGATTTTATGTAGACAATGAAGCCAAAATAGAATGCCCAAATTGGTGAGTGGATTATGACAACTAGAAGAAATATGTTATTTTTAGCTTGTGAATCCATCTTGGGATTTGGTTGTTATTTTTATAATTATGTATTTTGGTGCCACAATTCTAGGTGATTGTAGATCATGATTTTGTAATTGTCATTTGATAGTTTCACGCATTACGTATCCAATTTACTGGGTTCTTGAAATGGAGGTATTGATAGTTTATTTATAAGCATTTTTATGTTGTTGGAGTTTCTCTAGAATTGTAAGTTGGTGATACTTTTGAATGAGCATTTCCCGAAAATTGTATTGTAACCTTTATTATTGTTAATATAATTGGTTCATGTTTTGGAGTGTGGAGTTTTTATCCCCAAAGATTTTTCCCCATATACACATGTGTTGTGGTATACTTTTGTTTATGTTTTATATGTGTTTCTTATTTTATATAATTAGAAATATCAAAATTTTACATAATACTCTCCTTTAAGATTAGTTTATAAAGTGTTTCTACGTACCTTGCTTATTTTTATTTGGTATCAAACCTAATCACTTTGAATTCTAGGTGTTAGATATGAGGTTTTTAATATTAATCTTCATTTGAGTGGAAGCTTGCATAAAAGGTTTGATCTTATTGCAGGAAGAGATGGAAAGCACATATAGAATAGAAATATAAAAATCATCAAACACAAAATTTTATCTTTAGAATCTCAATATGGAGGATATGCTCATGGATAGAGATCTATGGGATATAGTATCTAGATCCAAACCTACCACTATGTTGTAAGAATGCTAGGACAAGATAAAAATAAAATCGAAGGGTCTCATTAGACTTTATTTGGCCAATTTTGTATTGTTGAATGTACATTAAAAGACCATTACAATAATTCTTTCGAATAAATTGGGAGATTTGCATAAAGTTAAATCTCTAGTTAACAAAATCTTTATGATAAATAAGTTTTATACCCTTTGAATCGAGAATGGTGGCTCTGTGTTGAACACCTAAATATATTTAACATGATTATTACTTAGTTGCACTCAATTAAAAAAAATGAGAGGATGTTTATTACATGAATTTCTATGTTCTTTGTCAAATTTATGGGTACACTTAGTGACTTCCATTGGTACTACTACCTTGAAACTCAAAATGGACCAGGTAGTAGCATCATTTATTTTTGAAGAGATGTATAGAAATACTTTTGAATCAATCAATGAGGTCCTAGTTGATCATGGTACATAGAAATACAAATGAAGGATAAGAATCAAGACAATTCTAGATCTAAATCTCTTGGGAAGTTTGAGGCAAAATATTGGAATTATAGTAAGACTAGCCATTTCAAAAGAAACAGTTAGGAGGAAAAGGAAAAGAAAAATAGAGATCATAATGATGTGTTTGATAAGTCCTCCCAATATAATGGTGATGCATTTTGCATTGCCTTGTCTACACATTTATTAGGAGGTGTGTGCTTGATTGACTCTAACACATTTTCACATGATCTTACACCAAAGTTTATTTATAAAATATGAGTAATATAATGGTGGAAAAGTGTACCTTAGAGATGATTCTCATTTGAATATTATTGGTCAACTAGTAGTCAAAGTGACACCATATTGAAATGGTGTGGTAGCAAGAGTATAATCAGTCATACTAAATTGATGAAGTAAGTCAATCGAATACTTTTTTTGGTATATAGAAACCACTCAATAGACTGACAAAACTAAAGACTAATTAAACAATGTAAAATATTAAGACCAATGATGTCAAATTACTCTATCAAAGTGTGTTGAATATCTTGAAGCATGGATGAGGATCTACTTTTGAGAATAAAATCATCTACATACAATAATAGTATCAAAATATCATCTCTCTTTGAATATATATTGTGTGTTTCAAGTGGCAATGTAAGTGAAACCATGAATATTCTTGTACCAATCCCAAGGGGATTATTTGAGATTGTAGGATAAAAGGTAGAGATTAAAATCTATTGTGACCTACTGTAAAGGACTTGTGGAACCTCAAGCCAACAAGGAAGATACAGTAAGGGGTTCCCTATAAGGTTCACATCTCTATAAGAGACATGGTGTCAATATATGTAGGTAATACATATCAGATTAAGATATCAATAAGAGAATTGTTATAAATTTTTCACCACAACTCAAATTGACAAAGCTAGTTAATTCAGGTTCATTTTAAGGTGAAGAGTTTTAGTTTATTTCTGTAGTTTCTTTAACCATTGCATATATTTTAGTGTTTAGTTGTTGAAGTGTAATGTGTTTCAGTTTTCCATTCATCATTTGTAGCATTAAATATTCCATGATATATAAAAGAAAGTGCTTTCATTCTGTATTAAGTTATTCATTACACAATGTTCCATATATTTGTTGCAAAAGAGAAGTATAAAATTGAACAAGAATTGCACAAAATTTTGTTTTGTATTCATTGGGATGAAAAGAAGAATAAAGTGTCCCACAAAAGCCATGGGAATAGCTGAAACAATGAATCATAAGGAATGAATACACTATTGAAAATAAGAAAAGAAAAGAACACATAAGAGGGAACATAGTTGTCATTGCCTGGGTGTGTCTTCAATTTTCCTTCGATGTTGTGCATCCCTCTTTGCTTTCATTCTCCAAGTGAACCTACAAGTGATTGTAAGACTTTTATTAGAGCTTGAGTTATGAAGCCTCCTACATGATCTATCAACAGTAATGTAAAACATTGCTTATGGTGCATTGAATCAATTGAGTAAACACAAGAAGTGTGCCAAAGAATACAAAGGAGGAAACATCATAAAAACTTTGAATTTATTGTTTTAATTTAACATTGTTTGTTTCTTGTGCAACTATAGGAAAATCCATGTTGCTGATTTGTTTTGAAGATTTTAAAGCATGTGGTGTAAAATGGGCTCCCACAAGGGTTGATCTCGGCATGCTGCCCCTTAACATTCCATAGAGGGGTTGAGAAAGGAAAAAAATCATTATTGCTCAAAAGAGATATGCAGTTGAAGGAGTGCATCACAGGTGTCATAAGAACTCAAGCAATTGACCATTCAAGACAATCAAGTCTGAAAGTGCAATGAGTTGAAGATCATAGATGATTAATTGCTCAAGTAGATCATCATAAGGAGTGCATCATCATGGAGTGATAGTGAACAGGCATGCATAATGCCTTGTTTACAAATCAACAATAGAAAATGAAGCAATTTGAAAAGCTTGAAAGCATCATCATCAGGTGTTCATATTTCAAATTCTTCTAAGAAAAGAATAGATTCATCAACATTTTCTACTTGAGAGAGATAAAAATGCATGAAGAGTATGAAAAAAAGATTGTCTCCATTTAGAAACAGAATTGTAAGTGGCTGTAAATGAAGCTCGAAGGTTAAGGGTGAAGGAAAATAAGCACTGTTGAACTAAAAATGCAATACACTAAGTGCTCGAGTTGAAGGTAATGAGAAACATCATTGATGCCAATGGAATACAAAGAAACTCAAGGTTGGTTTCAAAATAATTGATGTTATAAATACATAAAAAACTATCTCATTGCATTATCACATGAAGCTGTGATGAAGGTGGAATTAGAAGTGCATTTTTGAAGCATTCAAATGCATAGAATGGATGACAACAAGCAACAATTAATCTACAAAAAATGTCATGATGGTTGAGTGCAATTTTGCAAAGTAAGTAACTAAAATAGAGGCTTTAATTTACAATGCATTTGAGAGTAAATAGAGCCTTTTGTGTGCAAGTGTGTGCAAATTTCATTGCAATCATGCTAAACAGTGAATAAGAAATTGCATTGAAGTATGAGAAAACATTATTGTTTGATAAGTAACTAAAAGCACCAAATAGTGTTTGAGCTCCATTGTTTATACACTTCAAGAAAAATAGAAAATAAGAAATTGCTAACAACTCATGCAATAAAAGGAAAATTTACAAATATCATTGGAGCAACATTTTTTACAGAAAGAAAACAATGCAAAGAGAATAGATTGTTCCATTATGAATAATTTCTAAGTAAAGTAGATCCTATAGTTCGAGAGCAATCGAGTGAAGCTACAATAGTCTGTACTTGAAAAAATGAAATCATACAAGCTAGGGTTTCGAAGTGGAAACAAATTCAACGGAACCCATTTTGAGCTCTAGGAGAAAACCCACATGGGTTTATGTTTTCAAACCTCAAAATGCAGAAATAATGGGTAGTTCTAGCTCATACAAGAATGCAAATAAACCCAACAAGAGTCTCATGGCCACGGCCTGAGAGAGTTTTTTCTTTCACAAATGGTGATACCCACTTAGGGTATTGTGTTCTAAATGCAAATACAGAAGGAAATGACTATGGTTTGAGCTCATGCCAACATTGAAGCTCTCATAAAATTAAATTATTGAAGCTAATGGCTGCGACCATGATGGGTTTTTACAAACTCAAAAAATGGTGAGCAAGGTACAAAGAGTTTTTCATTTGACAAGTGATACATTTCTACATCATGGGTCGAGCTTGAAAATGAACCATTTTTTGCATAAATGGAGAATGCACGAACTATGGCTGCGACCCATATGACAAAAACTCAAAATTTACCCACAAATTTCCTATTATTTTTTGAGAAAAGCTCAAGTTGAGCTTTTATTTAAGAGGGAAATGAACAATGAAGAAAGGAAATGGAGCTTACCATGGCTTCGAATGAAGAGAACCAATCCAAGCCCGTGACCAAGATTTCTCAAAAAGCTCGAACAGAAGCTCCTCATGGTGTCCAAACAAAGCAAAACACCATTCAGAGAGAAATCAAACAAAATGCATTAGAAGTCATGATGATAGTCGTGACCAAGATGCCTCAAAGCCTTCACAATGGAGTAAAAAATGCATCAAAATTATAGCAAGTAGCTTACCATATAATTATAGAAGAAGATTCCACAAAAAAATGACATGATGCAGCTTGAAATGATGGCCTTCAAGCTCAAACCCTAGTTTCCCATGACGGTCGAATGCAAAGCTCTTTTCTTACTAACTTGGCCAATGCAAATGATGAGAAAATTTAGGGCACCATTTTGGTTTTGTTGTTAGGGTTCCCTTCATGCCCTAAGTCGAATGTGATTTTTATCATATTCTTTAAAATAAAATCAAATGCCATGTTAATACCTTGTGTCATATGTTGCCGAGGTCGAGCCATGCCTTAGGCATTTTTATTGATTTTAAAAGAAAATCAAACAAAAACCATACCTTGCTTTGTGAATGGTCATGACTAGGTCGAGCCTAGTATTAATCTTTTCTTTGATTTTTATAGAAAATCACATATGCCTTGTGCCCATGATGTCTAGGCCAAAATCTTGCCTTAGGTATTTTCTTTTTTGATTTTTAAGGGAAAATCAATTAAACTCATATATCCATAATTAATTTTTAATGATTTTTTATAGAAAAATCAAGTATATATGTGCCTTATTTAAATATTTTAATTTTTACAAAACATTAAATTTTTACTCCAATTACAAAAAATAGAATATTTGATTTTGAATTGCAAAAAATTTGAGTAATTGAAGACAAGCAGGCATCAAAGCGAATGAAATAGAACTTTCTATTTTGGAACTGTAAATTGTAAAACATTAATTAAGCAATATTATTATGAATTTCTTAATTAATTGTTATTTAAAAGAAATACTTTAGTCTTAACTGAAGTTTCTATTTTGATTTGAGTTCCACTTGGGAAAATTTGAAGAAAAGAAGGCAAACTGATGTTTCCATTTTCAGTTTCTAGCTATTTGCACCAGATTTTGAGGATTTTATGGATTAACCTTTTGGAGGTGGAAAATTTCTATCTTTTTGATGTTGTTTGGAGCAATTTATGACACTATTTTTTAGGATTTTTCCTTGAGCTCGAAAATGAAAAAAGGTTGCTATTCAGAGATGTAGTGAAGTTGATTTTTAGCTATTTTCACTATGGTGACACTTGGAGGCTATAAGTTGGAGAAAATTTTGTTTTTTCTCAGTTCAAATTGATAGTCTCTTGCTCTCCTAATCACTCAGAGAGTTTTATAGACTAGATTTGTACTCAGATTCTGAAAATTGTAACTCCTTCAATTCAATAGAGTAGCAAGTTTTCTTTTCTCACCTACTTGTTTCAAATTTACAGTCGTAATCTCATGTTAGGTGTGATTTGAATGAAAAATCCTCCTTATGTCTTGTGCTTGTAGGTTTGTTTGCAAGGGTTCACATGTTTCAAGTTGCATTATGCGTTATGCTTAATTAACTTTTATGCAAATCACTTTTGAAGTACGTGTTTAGGTTGGGATTGTGAGAATCAGAGCTTTAGAGTTATTGTTGTGAGTGAAAAGTTGTCAGAATCTTCTTATTACTAGTGAATCACCTTAGTTTAGGATCTCTATTTTTAGTTTTTCCTTCTACCTCTTTTCCTCGAAGGTCTAGTAGATTAGGTGTTTCATTGGGGGAACCAGCCCACTCTGGAGGTTCACTCCAAGCTTTAGGCAACCCACAAGCCTAGGACTGTTCCCATGTGTCAACAGGTAGTTAAGTTGATAGCTTAACATTTGTGTGCATACTTCATTGATAACAAGAACCATAAGAAGAGATTGTAATACAGAGCATAGATTAAGGCCTACTATTGTAATGATGTAGGTGCATCCATGGTTGCTAGCCAACTGGAAAATTTTCATTTTTGTTCAATTTTTTTTGTGAGTTTATTTTGATCGTTTTGGAGTGAATTTAATATTAATAAGTCCAAAAATCAGATTATTTTAATTGGACATGTTTTGGGTTGATTTTCCACCTTAGGAAGCATGTCGGGATTAATGTTATTTAATTTAATGAGAAAAAAGGAAACATGGGCGTTGGAATTTGGAGAGGAGGAATATTTTACTTGAAATTAATTAAGAATCATGTTACAAACATGACTTGGGTCCCCAAGTAGAGTGGAAAGAAAAAAATTGAATTGGCAAGAATTGATGGATGACAATGTCAATTGGTAGTAGCCTGCCAGGAAAGGGAAGAATCTAACATGCATTGGGAGTTGAGAAAGAGGTAAAATTGTTGTTTGTAACTAATTTTTGAAGAGAGAGACATGGGATTTTGGGTGGGTTATTGCTGGATTTTTGTAGTGGTTTTGATTTATTATTTTGGGGATTATTTTGGTGGTTTGGTTCTTGATTTTTGTAGAAGAATATTTTGGACATAGCATCTTCTTGGAGGTTCAATTTCATATTTGGAGTTGGCTGTTAGAAGGTAAAAATCAATGTTGTTTCATTTGTTTCAAACATTGGAATTTATATGCTTTGATTTGTAGTTGTGTGCAGGTGCAAGAAAGAATTAGCAAGAATTGGGAGATTGTTTGTTTACATACTTGTGATTGATAATTTTTCCTGTAGCAAGACATTATCCTTTGATTTTTCATGTTATATCATTCCATAGGGCTGTCATTGTATCTCTCTTTCTTTGTATGTGTTCCACACTGAATTGTAGGTGTTGGGGAGATAATAAAACCTCTCTTGTTGTTTCTTTTAGGTGCCTTGTTTTAAATTTTTTTCTTCAATTATTTTGTAAATTTTGAAGTGTAGGGAGCTGTAGGCAAGCTCTTTTGCATCATGTAACTATAATTGGAATATATATATATATATGGATTTATGAGGATTTAATACATGTTTATGTTATGGATGATTGTTGTTCTTATTTAAGTTATATATGAAATATTGATAAATGTAGATTCCCATTGCAATTACTCATTTCTCTCATTGTATCCTCTAGGGTATAAACAACCTATATAAGAGATACTAAGAGATAGATCTTCATACCATAATTCCCCATTTCTTCTTTCCAACATTGGTTCAATTGTCAAGATCCTAGAGCAAACAAGGAAGAAAATACATAGTAAAGGAATAAAGCATAAGTGATATAAAAGAAGATAAAAATAACAAAGGGAAAAAAATTGCAAACACCACTATTAGGTGCTACCTTTATGAGGGGGGTGGGCACTTAATGGATGACAAATGAAAAGAGGGAGGGATCCAAAAATATTCTTGAAAATATGTAATTATTTGAACTCTTAACTAACCATGGGATATATAAGGATTAATGGAAACCTAGACCAAACAAACCCATCGAAAAAGGAGATAATAAAAGGAAAGTATAGGTTATTAAAAGAATTAAGTTGGAAATGGAAATGAATGCAAAAGAGATAAGGTTGAAACAAACCCATGATCAACAAGAAAGATACCGCAAAAGGATGGAAGATGCGCAAAACAAGAAAAGAGAATAGGAATCAACGTTAGTGAGATAAAATACAAATGAAAAGGAGGAGCATGCCAATGAGGGTGCAACTGAGTGCATCATGGTGGGTGCAACCAAGGAAGTAAGGAAGGAGATTCTACAAATAAGTTATGACATGTATAGAATAAATCAACTTATACAAAACATAGAAGATATTGAAGATTATGGCAACACTAGAAATTTTTTAGAATAATTAGTTATAAGAATTATGACACCATCTCTAACCCAAACACCAACTACTTATCTAGAATAGACAAAAATACAATTAAAAATAAACGAGGATTGGTTACCAATAGGGACCCCTATATAGAATCTTCAAAATATAACATTTACTGTCGATTACTTGGATGAGTTGGTAACTAGAAGTGTTATGAGAATATGAGGAGAAGATGTGGTAGAAAATAAAAAGGATCATGTGAGGTTAAAAAAAATTAATGAAACAACACCATCAACTAATAAAATGACACTAATGGTCTGTTATATTGGTTGTAAGTTCCTGGATAGTTATTTCCATAGTTTAATTACTGTGATGAACTCTGGTTTCTGGATTGCTACTCTTTTAAGGTTATTTTCTTATAACCTAATTTTGTATATGTATATTATGATGAACTGGTTATATCTGTTAGGGACTATTGGTAGGTTTATAAAGTTTGATGTGAAGGGTATAGGTTAATGTGTTTTAGTTGATTGGGTTTGGGGGAAGTGGATATCTTTTGTTTTGCTTCCTCGACGGTGTTGTTTTGTTGTTGCTTGTCTCTGGTTTGTTGTTCCTTTGTATGGGTCAGGGCTCTTTCCCTTCATAATCAATAAAAAACTAATAAAATGACACTTACTAACAAATAAGCATCCCCAAGGATGAAGATAAAATTTGAATAGACACAACCCCCATGACTTGGGGACATATCACTTTGACATAGGATATACAAACAATGAATATGAAGAAGAAACAAACATGAGTACTCCTAGGAAATTCCTCATTTTTGGGAAAGATACCAATGAAGCATCATAACAAATATTTATCCTAGAATCAATGTAGCAAAGAAAAAACATAACTAGGGATAATACAAAATTATTCAAATTTATTGGATCCATACGTGGTGACACCCTCAAGTGGTATCAAAAAACCTATCCCAAGAATTATAAGGAGTGTGATATAATAAAATAAAACTTATTAGAAAAATTTAACACTCTGAAACTACCTACAAAAGGAGTCAAAAAAATCTAAGAACTTACACAAAACAAAGATGAAACCATAAAATAATTTGGTAAGATATTTAAAGAAATCACTAGAAGATTAGAAGAACCATTGACTGAAAGGTAGAAAATTGAACGGTTCATATCTAGAGTAATACCAAAAAATTGTATAGCCTTAGATAGAAGAAGTTTCAATACATATCTAGAACTAGTCACTCTGGCATGCTAGATTGAAAATCAATCCTAGTAAAAACAAAAAAGAGAACAAAGAGAACAAAGAGAACAAAGAAATTAAGAAATTAAGATTATAAATTGAACAATTAAGACTTAGACAAGACCTTAAGGTAAAACAATATATTTTTGCACTGAGACCTAATATCTGGTGTACCTACTATTGAAGAGAATGAAACTTAAAGAATAAATATCTGAAGGAAATTGGAGAGAAGAAATCAATGGATTTTATGAGTAGATCTACGAACATTATCTAAAAAGGTAAACTTTGTCTATTATGGCACTTGTGGAGAATGGGACGATCACGAAATAGAGGATTGCCCCTCACAATTATTTCAATTAAGATAAGACCCAAACGTAACAAACCATAGTGACCAGCAGAAATTAGCATTCGTTAAATGGATGGTAGAAAGACCACTTTATCAACAAGACCAAAAATACAAAGTGCCACAATGGAAAAATAAGAGGAATATTAATTCTATACAAAACCAATTATCAAGACCCATTAATTGAAAGAGGCCAATTTCGAGGAGATAAAAGTCGAGGTAGTGGAAGGATAGAATACCAAAAATTAGAACAATAAGGAAGAATGATAAATAATGGAAGACAAAACCAATTATGATTTCAGTAAGCATAGACCATAAGAAAATAACCAACATAATGGTGGACTTAGGAGCCGACATAAACATGCTACCAAAACTAGTATGGGAACAAATAGGAAAGCCATAACTCAAGAAAACACCCTATAATATTAGCCTAACAAATGGTACACAAATGAAAACCTTGGGAACATGGAAATAGGTAGAAAGCAGTGTTATTTAAAACAAATAGTAGACTTTGAAGTAGTTGCCATTAAGGAAATATTCGATTTGTTTAATGCATTACTAGGACTAAGGTGGTTTGTAAATGCAAATGGAAATATAGTGTAATACCCCTCCGTTTTGCTTCTCGTTTCATGTTGTTTTATGCTTTGCTTGGATTGCAGCTACTTTGATACTGGACACACTTTTATTATGATGTTTTGATCGCTACTCTTGAGCGACAACTATTATTGTGTGATGTGATTATCTGATTTTGTTTCACATGCTTTGATGAATTAATGATGTCAGTAGAATTATTATGTGATTATTTATGTGAATATTGTTTATGACGTTAGTGTCAGTCTTTGATGGGTGTATTGGTGAAGAAGACGGGTTCGCATCACTCGCTTGCAAGCACCTTGCAAATCCAAGATTTATTCTTCACGGTGTGAATTATATGCTGGATATATTATGTTGTTTACTTGATTTCAGGTTGCAAGTACATGACATTGACTCCACCTGGTTTCACAGGTTTGAGTGTGTCGATCCAACGGTTAAGTTGAATGGGAGATAGTAACTTGGTAACATGTGTTAGGTCTACACCCTAGCCTTAGCGTGTCGTCAGTTCTGATTATTGAGTCATGTTGTATCTTATTGGATGTTAAGTAATGTTTTGAAAAGTGTTGTCTTATTAAATAGTTCTTTTAGAAAATTGCATTGGCTGGAAGAAATGTTTATTTTTATATTATATTAATGTTATGCTTTTTGGTTATAATTAAAATGATTATTGAAATTAAACTTAAATTACTTAATTAATTAAATTTAAATCTCAAGGATTAAATTTAATTATTAAATAATTGTAAGTAAGCTAATTAAAGTTAAATTATTTAATTTATTAAATTTAAATCTCAAGGGATTGGATTTAATTATTAAATAATTGAAAGTGTGTTAATTAAAGTTAAAGTATTTATTTAATTAAATTTAAATCCCAAGGGATTAAATTTAATTATTAAATAATTGTAAGTATGTTAATTAAAGTTAAATTATTTATTTAATTAAATTTAAATCTCAAGGGAGTGGATTTAGTTATTAGATAATTTAATAATAATTAAGGAAGTGTATTTGATTGTTAAATTAAATTAAATCAAAAAGGGAATTATGAGAAATTGAAATTTTACTTTAAAGTCAAAATTAGGGCCTTCCAAAAAAGGGGAAATGAAATTAACTTTTAAATTCAATTTCTTGCATTGAATGTGAATTAGGGTTGCATTAGGTTATTTTGGAATTTTGAGGAAATGATGTTTTATAAGATTAGGGCAGAAAAATTTGGGGATTCTTCTTCCTTCTTTTTTTTTTTACAGGTATGAGTTTTTTGGAGAGGGTTTGCACATGAAAGTTTTAGAATTATTTTCTGTTTGGAGAATTAAATTGAAAGGAGAGAAAATTTTGTGAAGAAGGTGGAGCTATTAGATCAAAGCTAGCTGGAAATTCATTGCATTGTTGAAAAGGAATTGTGAGGAGTTCAAGGAAAGCTCTGCATCAAGAATCTTGGCTATTTTCTGTGGCTTCAAATAACCAAGTTTTCTTTTATTTCTTTGTTTTATTGTTCCTAGTTTAATCTATTTTCTAAATGATAAGTAATTTGCAAATGGGTGATTTTCTTGAAACCCTAGGTTAAACTTCAACATTTTGGTTTTCAGATTTGTTTTTTTTCAAAATGCAAACCCTTTTAGAAAATTTGTTGAAAAAATTCAAAATCAATGTAATACTTTTCCCTATTTAAATTATTTGAAAACATGGAAGGATGGCTTCTTTTGGTTTTCAGTTTATAAATCTCTTGGGCATGAGATGTCTATTGTTGTCAATTTTATTACTGGTTTAAATTTATTTCTTCGATTTCACCAGTAAATGTAATTCTGAAAAAAAAATATATGTATGTAAATATACATTACATATATCATATTTTAAATATGATACATATAATCTATATTTACATATATATAGATTTTTATTTTACTGTTTTGTAATTTTTGTAATTGTCGCCAGTACGACAAATATACGAAATCCGTACTGCATAAGAATTTGTTTTTTTGAAATTTTTGTTGCTAAAAAATTTTATGTGTGGGGGGGGTTCGGCCCCCCACTGTGTTTTGTTATTTGTGGGTACGCAGTACCCACTGGGCAGTGCGCCCACCACATGGGGGGACGCACTGTCCCATGGGGACTGCGGCCCCCTTCATTGTTGCCGACCGTTGTACTTAGAGTACAGTCGGCGCAGGTTGTACTACGTCTGCGGACTGTCTGCAGTACCGGGTACCGTCCGTCGGATGACCGTCCGGACCTGTGTCTTTTGTTTTTTTTTTTAAATTTCTTTTTTTGTTATTTTAAAATTCGTTTTAAATTTTATTTTTATTTTGATTTGATTTATTTTATATATATAGTATTTAATTTATATATATATTATATGTATTTTTATATTATATATGAATATATATAATATTTAATATATATATATATATAGAATGTAATTAATATTATATATATTGTATATGTAATCTTATTTAAAGTTTTTCTTTGCATAGTTGATTTTTTTGGATTAAGATAAAAATATTGGTTTTAATAGTGCATATTAAATTTTAATATGAGGTGTTTTCTTTGTGAATATGTATGTAATATCTTGTTAAACATAGGATTACGTAATGACTTGGACAAACAATTTTGGTTGGATCTAGTATTGCTCATGATTAGAGTAAGTCGCGAAAAATATTTATTTTATGAAAATTTATTGTTTCAAATGTAAATTTAGAATGACATTATTCTTTTGCTGCGAAAAGCATTAGATAGGAACATGGTTTTAAGATAACCAAATATAGAACTTTTCATTGTCAATGCATGAGTTCATTTATGTATCCTTTAATGAGTATGTTGTGAATGAGTGTTGAGTAGTTGGGTTGTAAAGTCTTCCAGTAAAACGTGGATCATTCCCTTGTTAAACTATTGTTTTGATTTCCCTTGGGTAGTGTTACAAGTATCTAGTGTCCTCCTAGTGTTGGAGTGGATTTCTTTGTGGTTGCCCCCTAGGATAGGAGAAAGCATGTTGGTTCAGTTCTGTAACACTTGAGTAACCCTTGGAGTTAGATTGTGTAGTGTGTTATCCAATTAGAAGAGTGGCTTTTGTTAGGGGCCGGAGCCCAAAGAGGTAAACCAGGAAACCTTCAAAAGTGATTTTAACAACTGAGAACTAAAGTAAATGTACTTAGAGGATTAGGATGTAGTTCACATTAACCAAGATAAATTAACCTCACTCATAGACATAAGGGTTTGTTTAGACTTGGGGTGAGTGAGAAGGCCTGGAATGGCAAGATCACTATCTCGTCCTTATGAGAGGTAGTTGATTCCGCTTGAGCTAGTATGAGTGTCGGGATTCGGTTGAGGCCACCAGGATTTTCGGAGCCTATGAAGAATGCCCAGAGGATATCTCATGACAAACCTTGTGATGACACTCTGTCTAGGATAACACTGTGTTATGTTGTGCGTATGGTTCTTTAGCACACTTGATTATATTATGTCTAGAAGCAATGTAACTATGATTAGAGATAGACTTATATTATGCATATGTGTGGTTGAGTCAGTTTGTGTTAGTTTGAGTCTGCCTTTGGTTTGAGGTAGTAGGTTTCTCATCCATGTTACTTGGTTACTATCTCCTAGCATGGGGGGTGGGCCTGCGAGTACCACATGGTTGGGTGGAACATGCACCAAAACCGTTGGGTCCCCTTGATCTTCAGTACTTGGTGGCGAGACTTCTAGATGGACATCTCGCATTTCTTACTTTTAATTCTTGTACTTTGTATCTCATATTGTAATGATATTGATTTACCCCTCTTGTGTTATGAGGTGGACCTTGTAATGATCATACTTATGTATTTTGACTCATTCTGGGAATGAGGATTGTAATAGATGTATGTAATAGATTTATGTAATGAATGCTTCATTTTATCTCGTATCTTTTTATGTTGTTGAATGTTATTACTTGAGTTATTTAATTTCAATGTAATTTAGATGATGTATGTTAATGGGGATTTAAGTAATATTAGTCATGTAACCCTAGGGGATGTTGTCAATTATAGTTGAACATGTGGGTTTAATTCACTTCTTTTAAAAAAAAAAATTGTATTGTTGTTTAGTGAATTGAAACTTCCTCTAGGGTTGCGTGGCGGGGCATTACACATGGTATCAGAGCCTAGGTTTAAACACTGGGCACTCAGGGATTATGTTGTACCCATTAAGCTTAGATGCGTAGGTTTTCAAGTGTACCTTGTTTAATATCTCTTTTGTGTTTGTGTAGGAGTATGCCTCCTAAACGCGGATGAGGGAGAGGACGTGGACGTGGTCGAGTAGACGTACTTGCAGGGAGTCAACATGACTCTCCACCACATGTTACACTCATACCAGATCAGGAGGAACATTAGGCCTCATAGAATGGTCCAGGAGGCGATGGACATCATGACCCTCCAGGGGTCGAAACTTCCCGAAAAGCTTTGGAAGACACTTTGGCACTTCTAGGTCCGAAGCAGGTAGATGCAGAGGTTAACCCTGGGGTGAGAGCAGCTCTAGCATAGTCAGAGAGGTTAGCATCTTCTCATATGAGAGATCTGATTCGATCACAACCACCACTATTTGATGGAGTAGGTACAGGTCTAGAGGCTGAGATTTGGCTGATAGGGCTTGATCGATGCTTTTCCATGCAGCCCTATGATAGTAATACTAAAGCGCAGTGCGCTATTATTCACCTCCGTGATTTTGCAGCCACTTGGTGGAAGATAGAGGTGCAGAAGCTCCACATTGATATGAGTACTGTGTCTTGGGAGATCTTTCTTGAGTGGTTCAGAGCCCGTTTTCTCTCTGATCACTGGCACCAGTGTAGAGGTGATGAGTTTCATGCCTTACGATAGTTGGCCTTGAGTGTAGACCAGTACGAGAGGCGGTTTTACGAACTTAAGCAGTTCGCTGGGATTGGTGATGATGAGGGGATGCTCATGCAGCATTTCATCAGGGGCTTAAACGCCCGTATCAATGGAGGAGTGTGGGTTTTTGAACCCAAGTCTATGGAGGTAGCTGTGGAGAAGGCACGGCTTGTGGAGGAGAACTTGACTATGGTACTGGGAGGCCAGGAAGGAGTTGTTATTGGCAGTAATGCAGGAGGGTAGAGTGATAGCATATGAGTTGCAGAAGCTTAAAGATCATGAACTGAATTATCCCACACATGATCTTGAGTTAGCGGCAGTAGTCCATGCACTGACCAAATGGAGACACTTTTTACTCAGGCAGAGATTTGAGCTTCATAGTGATCATAGGAGTCTCCAGTACATTTTCACTCAGCTGAACCTTAACACTAGGTAGAGGCATTGGATGGAGTTCCTTTGTGAGTATGACTTTGAGGTAAAGTACATTCGAGGGAAAGAGAACGTCATAGCTGATGCACTCAGTAGGCGTAGGCATGTATTATCCGAGATGACTCTTATGGTAGACTTATGGAGTTAGATTCTTGCTACTCTTCCAGCAGATAGTTGGTATCAGGATGTGAGAGCAGAGATTGAGGCAGGCAGGCCTCTTGAGGGCAGGTTTACAGGTTATTCACTTGAGTTAGATGGGTTACTCAGGCATTTTGAGCGTATTTACGTACCTTCAGTAGGTGGCCTTCGCACTTTGGTTTTGACAGAGGCACATCGTGCACCGTATTCAGCCCATCCTGGTGTGAAGAAGATGTATGCAGATTTGCGCCAGTTGTATTTCTGGCTAGGGATGAAACGTGATATTGCAGATTTTGTTGCCAGATGTTTAGAGTGTCAATGAGTGAAGGCTGAACATCATCACCCAGCAGGTCTTCTTCAGCCACACCTTATACCTGAGTGGAAGTGGGATATTATCTCATTGGATTTCATTGTTGGTTTACCCAACTCCTCGCGATGACATGATGCTATTATGGTTACGGTCGATAGGTTGACGAAGGTAGCACACTTCTCGCCTATGCGTTCTACCTATAATGCGTCATCAGTTGCTAGAGTGTTCATGGAGGATATTGTGAGGTTGCACGGTATTCCACGTCGAATTATTTCTGATAGGGATCCAGTGTTTACTTCAACTCTTTGGACGTCATTGCAGCATGCTATGGGGACACAGTTGAACTTCAGTTCAGCGTATCACCCAGAGACAGATGGACAGACTGAGAGGGTTAATCAAATCCTTGAAGATATGCTATGCATGTATGTTACGGACCAGCAGACACGATGGGAGGATTATCTCTATCTAGTGGAGTTTGCTTATAACAATAGTTACCAGAGTTCCATTGACATGGCACCTTTCCAGGCATTGTATGGGCGTCCTTGTCATACACCTTTGAGTTGGGATCGATTAGAGGATAGAGTGTTATTGGGACCCAAGATGTTACAGGATATGGAGCAGTAGGTGGATTAGATTAGAGAACACCTAGTAGCAGCACAGGACAGACAGAAGAAGTATGCGGATGCGCATAGGGTGGATCGTCAGTTTTTTGTAGGCAACAGAGTGTTCTTGCAGGTGCGTCCACGAAAGAGTCCAATCCGTTATGGAAAGGGTTCTAAGTTGGCACCTCGCTTTGTCGGACCTTTCGAGATACTCGAAAAGATTGGTCTAGTTGCTTACCGTCTTGCTTTGCCACCCAGTCTTGCACGTATTCATGACGTTTTCCATGTTTCAGTTCTTCGCCCTTATCATCCAGATGTTACTCATGTCCTTGATTGGAATTCTTTACAGGTAGAGGATGGGCAACTGGCTTTGGAGCCTGTGGCCGTAACGGAGCTCAGAACGCTCGCTCTTCGAGGGCGAGATATTGATCAGGTTCGAGTGCAGTGGGATCCCAGGGATGATGCTTCATCCACTTGGGAGGATGCAGTTAGGATGAGGGAGTTATATCCCTA